>JAQQAC010003801.1:560442-597287 GCA_029783875.1 Phataginus tricuspis
ATTTGTTCCAGTTCATTGAAGAAAGCTGTTGGTAGTTTGATAGGGATTGTGTTGAATCTGTAGATTGCTTTAGGTAGTATAGCCATTTTGACAATATTTATTCTTCCTAGCCAAGAGCATGGGATGCATTTCCATTTGTTAGTGTCTTCTTTAATTTCTCTTAAGAGTGTCTTGTGGTTTTCAGAGTACAGGTCTTTCACTTCCTTGGTTAGGTTTATTCCTAGGTATTTTATTCTTTTTGATGCAATTGTGAATGGAATTGTTTTTCTGATTTCTCTTTCTGTTAGTTCATTGTTAGTATATAGGAAAGCAACAGATTTCAGTGTGTTAATTTTGTATCCTGCAACTTTGCTGAATTCAGATATTAGTTCTAGTAGTTTTGGAGTGGAGTCTTTAGGGTTTTGTATGTACAGTATCATGTCGTCTGCAACGAGTGACAATTTGACTTCTTCTTTACCAATCTGGATGCCTTGTATTTCTTTGTTTTGTGCTTGCCGTGGCTAGGACCTCCAGTACTATGTTGAATAACAGTGGAGAGAGTGTACATCCCTGTCTTGTTACTGATCTTAGATGAAAAGCTTTCAGCTTCTCGCTGTTAAGTATGATAGCTGTGAGTTTGTCATATATAGCCTTTATGATGTTGAGGTAATTACCATCTATACCCATTTTGTTGAGAGTTTTAATCATGAATGGATGCTGAATTTTGTCAAATGCTTTTTCAGTATCTATGGAGATGATCATTTGGTTTTTGTTCTTCTTTTAATGATGTGATGGATGATGTTGATGGATTTTCGAGTGTTGTATCATCCTTGCATCCTTAGGATGAATCCCACTTGATCATGGTGTATGATCTTCTTGATGTATTTTTGAATTCGGTTTGCTAATATTTTGTTGAGTATTTTTGCATCTACATTAATCAGGGATATAGGTCTGTAATTTTCTTTTTTAGTGAGGTTTTTGCCCGGTTTTGGTATTAGAGTGATGCTGGCTTCATAGAAAGAGTTTGGAGGTATTCCCTCCTCTTCTAATTTTTGGAAAACTTTAAGGAGAATGGGTGTTATTTCTTCTCTATATGTCTGGTAGAAGTCAGAGGTGAATCCATCTGGTCCGGGGATTTTGTTCTTGGGTATATGTTTGATTACCGATTCAATTTTGTTGCTGGTATTTGGTCTGTTTAGTTTTTCTGTTTCCTGCTTGGTCAGTGTTGGAAGGTTGTATTTTTCTAAGAAGGTGTCCATTTCTTCTATGTTTTGCAGCTTGTTAGCATGTAGATGCTGAACGAGCGTAGATTTTTATAATGGTTATATCTAATTGTTGGATTGACCCTTTTATCGTTATGTACTGTCCTTCTTTGTCTCTTGTGACTTTCTTTGTTTTGAAGTCTATTTTGTCTGATACAACTACTGCAACTCCTGCTTTTTTCTCCCTATTAGTTGCATGAAATGTCTTTTTCCATTTCTTCACTTTCAGTCTGGGTATGTCTTTGGATGTAAAGTGAGTCTCTTGTAGGAAGCATATAAATGGTCTTGTTTTTTAAATCTATTTAGTGACTCTATGTCCTGTGAATGATGCATTCAGTCCATTTTAATTTAGGGTGATTATCGATTGGTATGTACTTATTGGCATTGTAGGGTTTAGATTCGAGGTTACCAAAGGTTCAAGGTTAACTTCCTTACTATCTAAGAGTCTAAGTTAACTCACTTAATATGTTGTTACAAACACAATCTAAAGGTTCTTTTTTTTCTTCCTCCTCCATTCTTTATATATTAGGTATCATATTCTGTACTCCTTCTCTAACCCTTGATTGACTTTGGGGATAGTTAATTTAATTTTGAATTTGCTTAGTAATTAGCTGTTTTACTTTCTTTACTGTGGTTTTATTACATCTGGTGACAGCTATTGAACCTTAGGAACACTTCCATCTCTAGCAGTTGCTCCAAAATACACTGTAGAGATGGTTTGTGGGAGGTAAATTCAGCTTTTGCTTATCTGGAAATTGTTTAATCCCTTGTTCAAATTTAAATGATAATCTTGTTGGATAAAGTTTTCTTGGTTCAAAGCCCTTCTGCTTCATTGTATTAAATACATTGTGCCATTCCCTTCTGGCCTGTAAGTTTCTGTTCAGAAGTGTGATGATAGCCTGATGGGCTTTCTTTGTATGTGATCTTTTTTCTCTCTCTGGCTGCTTTTAATAGTCTGTCCTTATCCTTGATCTTTGCCATTTTAATTATTATATGTCTTGGTGGTGTGTTTCTTGGGTCCCTTGTGTTGGGAGATGTGTGCATCTCCATGGCCTGAGTGACTATCTCCTTCCCCATACTGGGGAAGTTTTCAGCAATTACCTCCTCAAAGACATTTTCTATCCCTTTTTCTCTCTCTTCTTCTTCTGGTACCCCTATAATGCAAATATTGTTCCGTTTGGATTGGTCACACAGTTCTCTCAATATTCTTTCATTCTTAGAGATCCTTTTTTCTCTCTGTGCCTCAGCTTCTTTGTATTCCTCTTCTCTAGTTTCTATTTCATTTATTATCTCCTCCACCCTATCCAATCTGCTTTTAATACCCTCCGTTGTGCTCTTCAATGATTGGATCTCCGACTGTAATTCATTCCTGAGTTCTTGAATATCTTTCTGTACCTCCATGAGCATGTTAATGATTTTTATTTTGAACTCCATTTCAGAAAGTGTCATGAGGTTGATGTCATTTAAATCTTTCTCAGGAGTGGTATTAATAATTTTACTCTGAACCAGGCTCCTTTGGTGTTTCATATTTGTATATGGCACCCTCTCTGCCCAGGAGCTCTACTCCATGGAGCTACTCAGCCCCTTAAGCAATGTCAGGGGTTGCCGGGGAGTGGTATTGGTGCCTCGGGGAAGGAAAGGGCTGTTTCCTGGTTCCTGGCTGCTATGCCTGTCTCCACTGGCTGAACCAGTGGGCTGAGCACACAGGTGTAAGGCTCTATGCTTTGTGTTTGTAGTTGCTGTAGACAGATCTTCCCTCTCGCTGGCCTAACGCCAGGGTAGGGTTTGCGGGTTTGCGAGCCTGGTGGGGCTGGCTGGGAGAAAGGCGCAGTAGGCTGCATATTACAGAGGTGGTCCTTGCAGCTGTGTAGCCAGCCAGGGAGCTGGAGCACCTGAAGATCATCTAAGGAGGAAGATTTCTTTTTCCTCCTTAAATATGAGAGTCTATATGGCCAAGCTCCCAACCTGCTGGGCAGAGTGCACCCAGACAATTTTGTCTACCTGTCCTTTCTCCTGAGCAGTAAGCTCTGTGCAATTCTTGCCCCTTTAGCAGCCCTCTTGCTAAAGTCTTCTTTGTTAGGAAGTCTCTCAGACTGCCCGCCTTTCTTTTGTCCCAGAGCAGCCAGATATAAATCCCTCCTTTCCACATGCAGCTGGAATCTCAGTCTCTCCAGGAATTCTGCCTTTTTTTAGCTTTCCAACCCCGTAATCATGAGAGTATCATGCAAGCACCATGAAATGTAGGTTTGTGCTCCCAGAGCAGATCTCCGGAGTTAGGTATTCAGCAGTCCCAGGCCTCCACTCCCTCCCTGCTCCGTTTCTCTTCCTCCCCGCGAGTGAGCTGGGGTGGGGGAAGGGCTTGGGTCCCGCCGGACCACAGCTTTGGTACGTTACTCTGTTCTGTGAGGTTTGCTCTTTTCTCCAGGTGTATGCAGTCTGGCACAGTCCTCTCTCCTGTTGCTCTTTCAGGATTAATTCTATTAATTATATTTTCGTATTATATGCAGCTTTAGGAGGAAGCCTCTGTCTCATCTCTCATGCTGCCATCTTTAATCCAGTCTCTACTTTCTCTCTTCAAATAAACTTAAACGTTTCATGGTGCCTTTCCTCCCTTAGGTCACCTGTACTTTTTATCTCTTTAAGTAACTTTAAATAACTCAGATTCACTACTATGTCTTTGCCCTTCAATTCTTTGTTGCAACGGTGAGAGGAAGTGAGGAAAATAAACAATGCCCCCTAACAGCTCCACACCTAGCTATAAGAAACTTCACAGAAGTGTGTCTGCAAAGGGATTTGCAGGCGAACTTTAATGGCGGCAGGGTTGTAGCTGCCATATGTGGGTGAATTGGTGGGTGATCCAATGTGCACATGGAGAGATTGGGACAGTGCTGTGTAAGGCCATGGCTGCACTTCAGCACAGGATGCCATGTTGGTCTCGTGAAATAAAATGAGGTTTTGTGGTTCCTTGCGTGGACCCACAGGCAAAGGGCTGTGCAGGCTGCAGAGGATCCATATCATCCAGGTCAGGTCAGCTGGGCTGTGCAGATGCCTGCAGCCATGCTTGCTTGTCAGAGCCCCCAACCCCCACCCTGCCCAAGGAAGGTCTGCCTGGAGCACTCAGAATGGATAACTGCCCTGGTGTTTGGTGTCTGGAAGAATCCTTAGGAGAATAACCACCAGTCCTAAGCCTTGATTCCCTTTCACTCCCTCAGGCCTTGACACAGCCTCTTCCTGTACCAAGCCAGTGGTCAAAGGTATGTAAGATGTTCCCAAAGCAAGGGTTTGGAGCAGTTTATCAGATAAGTTGACTGATGAAGTGACTTACAGGTCACAATACAGTGTAAAACTCTGAATGAACTTTGCTTAAACCCAACAGCAGCACTGATTTCAGTGGAAAGGAAACAATAACCTGAGGCATGGGAAAATGAAACTATATTCAGAGCCCTGTTTAACAAGGCCGACAAGTTTTTTATCCAATTGTTACAGAAAAACTGGAAAACCTGGACTGGATCATTGATGAAGAACCAAGTGGCACTCGGAGGTCTTGGAGTGCTGAGGTTTTATTTTACACCGGCGGGCTCAGAGGGGAGGAATCTCCCAAGGTCTGAGCCATGAGCACAAGCAAGGGGAGCAATTTATATTATTTTGATATGTGGCATTTCAGCCTGCGCAGAGTAAAAGAGGAGCCTGGAGGAGGGGAGGAAGGAGCTGGAAGTGCTTTGCCAACCAGAGGAAAAAAGCAGTTTGCTGACCTTGCCGGCTGTGTTGAATATTTTCCTTATCACAATGATCAATGTTTAGCAATCAAAAGTGGTAAGAGAAATAGAGCTGAGCGGTGTTGAGGTGGGAACATTCCTGGTTTTTGCGTTAGTTAGAAGTTTAACACCTCCTGACAAGACTGTGCAATGACAGCCAGGAGCACATCCTACAGAACCAGATGTGGCTCAGCTGGTCCACATATGGTACTAGAAATGCAGTTATGGTCCCAGAAATATAGTGAAGGTAGTAGCGTGTTGGTGCCAGAGTTACTTAGAGCTTATGTGGGCTGGTCTCCGCTGGAGGAGAGGAGCCTGTCCTAGGCACAGCACACAGCTCCCTGCCCCTCTGACTCCAGCCTGGCCCTGGGTCCTCCCTCAAGGGGCAGAGGGTGTTGGGTTGGGGACACTGATGGGTTCTTTGATCTCGGATATCCTGATGAGTGGCATCCCCTTCACACGTTATCATGCGAGGAAATATATTTATTGGAATCAACTGGCTCTTCCTCAAAATTTCTTGGTTGTCCCCTTCAACATGTCTTTCAGAGCCAATTTAAGCTGCACATAAAACCCAGAAATTTCATTTAGTTAGGTGTGAGATAAAGGTGGCTTTTCCTTTAGTGAAAATTGGTATGCTCCATCCTTTCTTCGTAGAATTGTGAGATTGATCTGTCTTCCACTTTGGCTGCCTGGAACCTCAGACAACCCCATTTAACAATATTACTTGCTATTTATAATCAATTTGATATGCAACTCTGATAAAGAAAGCAAGTTGAAATATAGATAATGCTGCCTACATTTAACAATCTCTTCCATTAGTGATTTTTATTATAATAGCGTTTAGTGGTAAAATTAGTGTAAGTCATTTAAGAAAAATTGGAAAATACAGAAAAGTAGAAAATCACCATGACCTTTGTTATTTTAAAGTAACTGATGCCGGGAATTCTTGTTTGCGGAGTCGAAGAATGAACTTAGCGAACACTCAAGGTAGGAGAGCCAGGGAGAAGCTTTTAGTTAGAGATAAAGTGAGAAGACAGAGCTCCTGGCTCACGCCACGAGGGGACAAGAGAGCCCCGGGGTGGTACGGTTGTCTAGGGGTTTTATAGTCGGTTGAGAGACAAAGGGCTAGGGATGCAGACCCACTAAATGGTCCCGAAATGTTTATTTTGGAAGAGATACTAAGTTTCTTATTAGTGGATTATTCTTCAAAGTTAGCTTAATACAAATTTACTGCTCTGATTCTTTCCCAGGACATCCGCTTTTTGATTTGGGAGCATATCAATTAAGACTTCCTGCTTTGCTTCCAAGATGGGCTGTTATTGTTTGTTTGATTAAAATGCAATCTTAGCTTTAAGATAGATTTTTTTTCTAAATAAGCTGGGCCTTTGAACAGGCTACAGTAAATCTTACGATGGTATGTTTCAATTGACACAGTGAAAATATAGGCTATGCTGAGATACTTTTCTTCATCAGGGGAGTATTCAAACTTCTAGGTCAAGTTGCTCTTGGCTTTCTAGTCTCAACTAATCTCACTGAAGAATGCTTACATTCCTAGTTTGATATTTTTACTTTAGAGAATTAATGTGACTTTGGCTTTGCTTAATTGTTTAACATGGAGTTTTGGTAGGGGTCTTTTTCTAGAGGCCCTCCCCCTACTCTGTCTAAGACTAGGTCCCTGCCTCATAACCATGTGATGACTGTTTCCTTCCAGTCTTTTTCTTCTTCTTTTTAAACTCAGTTTCTAGTCCTGCCTTCAGGTACAGTCCTTCCCAGACAACACTTCCTTTCCCGTAGTTTCCGTCGCTGGCGCCACGCACTCCCGGGCGTTGGGCGCAGGGCCGCCGCACGACCTCAGCGGCGTGAGGCGGGGCGAGGGGCGGGGACTCGGCAGGCCAGGTGGGCGGGCGCGGGGCGGGGCCTGGCGGGCGGGAGCGGGCGCGGGGCGGGGCCTCGGCGGGCCAGGCGGAACGGAGCGGGGCGGGGCTGTGCTCGCCAGAAATCGAGGAAGCGCGCTGGTGGCCGTGCGGACGCTGCGCGCCGCGGGGACTGCGGCTGAGTCTGGACCGCTCCCGCGCCCCGGTGTCCGCCTCTCAGCCCCGCGGCGCGGCTGCTGGTGGGTGAGTAGCCCCGCGGCGGCCCCGGGGCCTCAAGTGCGCCGAGCCGCAAGTTCGGAAGCCCTTCCCTGGCGGGCGCGGGGCTGGGCGCTGTGGTGCGCGCCGAGGCCGGAGGGCAGGCGCGGGCCCCCTGGGTCCCAGCTCGCCTGCGCCCCTCCGTGGATTCCGCGGTCCAGACGGCGCCGACGGGGCCCTGCCTGGGCTCCGGGGCACGAGGGGCCCGTGCGGCCCCCTATTCTTTCCCGTGCCGAGTGGTGCGCCCCAGGGGCGGCGGGAGAGGGCTCTGTTGTCTCCTCTGCTCTAATCCTCGGGCTGAGCGGCTGAGGCGGCCGGGGGTTGCGGACTGAGACATCCGCCAGCGGGTCTCTGGGTTCGGGGTGAAAAACCGGAGGGATCTCAGGTACACACCTGTCAGCGCCAGATCCCATCCCAAATCCAGACGCAGAGCTTGGACTCCGCTCTAGGGGAGTTTTCCCAACACCTGTTCATACCTGCCCCGGTGTGGCCAGAGTGCCTGTCTTAGAGCTGTTAGAAGTTACATGCACATACTGCCTGGTGGAAGAAATGAGTTTGTTGAGTGAATCACCGCGGGAGACCCTGGAGAGCATTGAAACTCATCCACCAGGTGACTGCGCTGGCAGGGCTCATGTCTTCATTCACCCCACAAGTAGGCCCGTGCTTCCCGGGCTGGAGTCGCCGTGGGACGGTGGTGGCGGCAGAGGTGAGGGATGGGTTTGAGAAACAGCTTAGGCCTGGGGTTGGACTGGCCTTCCTCTGTTTGTCCTGGGGTGGGGGGTGAGAGCAGGATGGGGACCCAGCACAGGGCGCCCCCACCTTTTCAGGCAGCTGTCTGACCCCACCCTGGCTTGCCCGCCCTTTCTGCGAGTCCCATCTGCTTGCTTAAGCCTCACTCAGGACCATCTCAGCTGGCCACTCTCTGTGGAAGGGAGTTGGGGGAA
Organism: Phataginus tricuspis; assembly: GCA_029783875.1. Classification (NCBI taxonomy): domain Eukaryota; kingdom Metazoa; phylum Chordata; class Mammalia; order Pholidota; family Manidae; genus Phataginus; species Phataginus tricuspis. Next base: position 568,512 of record JAQQAC010003801.1, read on the forward strand.
GCTGCAGAAAGATGTGGTTTTCCACATTCCATCTCCACCCATCTGGGGCACACGCAGCCTCTGAGATGGAGAGGGCTCTCCCGGGCCTGGGTCTGTGCCATCTTGGGGCATACCCTGAGCAAGGGCCACTGGGAGTCATCCGTGACTCTTCCTGGGAGAGTCCGAGCTGGGAGCTCAGGAGAGTGGGAGGGGAATCCTCTGGTGTTAAAGATTTAGGTGGGCAGAGCTGTAGAAAGGCAGTGCTGGGAGAGGGTGCGGGCTGAGCCTTTACTTGACCCCCAGAGCGTGTGCTCCTCTTGCTCCTGCCCAGGAAGGGAAGAGGTGCAGGGTCAGCACCTGCGGGAGGCCTTGTGCAGCCCTTCATCTGTGGGGTTCAGAAGCTGGCTTCTCGTGGGCTTCCTTGAGCACCAGGTGCCTTGCTGTGCTGGGCTCAGGGCCACAGGGGATAGGTGTGTCTGGTAAGAACAGAGACGCAGACGGGCCACCGTGAGGCACCAGGATGCAGTCTGCTCCGCTTTGTGCTGAGCCAAGGGACCCTGGGGCAGCTGCTGGCAGTTTGTCTGAGGAGGCTAGGTATCTGAGGCGGCCGCTGAAGGATGGGTAGGAGCCTGCCAACTCTGGAACATGGGACAGTGCACTCGGGTGAGTGCTGGCGCAGGGGTGCCTCTATGGGAGAGAGGTGTATGCAGGGGGGAACAGGCATTGCAGGCCCTGCTCCAACACCTTGCCAGGAAAGCTCATAAGCTTAGCCAGCCTGGTGAGATAGAGGAGGAACCAGAGGGTCTGCTCATTTGCAAATAAGATTGGTCTGTCCAGGGACCTTGCAGTGCCCAGGCTGTCGGACTCAAGGAAGTTTGAGGGAGGAAGGGAAGAGCATGGCCATCGGATGACAGAGCCTCCAGGACAGGACCCCTGGCTTTGTGGAACGGCAGTGTTCTCCCCCATCCTCTAGTGCAGGATGGATGGATTGAGGCCTGGGGCATGAGGCTGTAGCCCTGTCCATATCCATCCTGGCCAAGGACCGTGTGTGTCTTGGTGGTGGTACCCAGGGTGTTGTTCTGGACTGCCTGCCCTGAGAAGCCTCACTCTAGAGCCATGGCCACTGGCAGTGCTTTCTGTGGTTGCGCCTCTGGTGACCATTCGCCAAGCAGGAGTGTGGAGGGCCAGCTGCCCACCTTGCGGGGCCTGCCATGCACAGGATCTGATTAATAGCACCTTGGCTGCCACACCTGATGGGCCACCCCCAAAGCCACATGCGTCCTTGGCTCGGAGCCACTGACGGGCCACCCCCAAGGCCACATGTGTCCTTGCCTAGAGCCATTGATGGGCCTGAAAAACACAGCTCATCGAAGATGGCAACGACCGAGTGTGACATACAGAGCTGACTGTGTGCCAGATACACACACAGAGAACTTGGAGTGTATCAATTGGCTTGTAATCAGACCAGGTCATCATCACACTCTCCATGGGCAAACTGAGGCATGGAGAAGTCAAATAACTTGTCCACGGTCAAAACTGAGGGAGTCAGACCCCAGAGTGCCAGCCCTAACCACTGTGTACACTGCCTGGAATTACAGGCCACTCACTGCCCTGTTCCCCATATTTGGTGCCTGCCCCGCGTCTGTGAGCCCTCCGGGATGGGGAGCTGGAAACGACCGAGGCCTTCCTGTGGACTCCCCTCCTTGCAGGCAGCTGGGTGAGGGGCAGCTAGGGGTGTGTGGGGGGTCGGTGAAGCTTCGGGCAGTGCTGTGGGCCGTTTGATGGGATTTTCCCCAAGAACCCTGTCCCCACCCTGCCTCGGTCCTTTCCCTTTCTTGCTCTCTTCTCTTCCGGCCTGAACTTCCTAGGTCAAAATGGAGAAGTTTCAAGTGAAAGAAAAACTTGGTCATCTGGATGAGGCATAGTGCAACAGTTTCTGGGGGATCTGCTGCCTTGCAGATCAAGTTCTGGGTTGGTTTTTTGGGTTTGTGAGCAGGGTCCTGGGAGCTACCAGTTTAGAAGATGAAGTAGTTTGTTTCAAATCACCTTCCCTCCTCAGTAATCCTTCAGCTTGGGGTTGGAGGTGGGTGCTGGGAAGTGGGCTTGTAAAGGCAGGAACGTAGACTGGGCTTCGAAGGGACTGGCTACCTGCAGGCACGCAGCAGTGGTCACGAGCCGCCCCATGTGGAGAGGCTGCCACCACATGGAGAGACAGCTTCACTGTGGAGCTTTGTGCAAAGCTTCCTACCTAGGCTTCTTTTTGGTCTGGGGGCACCTCCGAGCCTGTAGTCGCTGGGTTCCTGCCATGCTGGCCCTGTACTGACCAGTGGGGCAGGTCAGCATTCACCCGATGTGCTCAGTAAAAACCCCCTTTCTTGCAAGGAAGGAGAGGGCTGTGGCCTGGGTCGTAACGAACAATGCAGTGTGTGTGGAGGGGGGAGGCGGCTGTGCTTGTCCCCTGTGGGCCCTCGGCCGGGAGCCATTTCTCTGCTCGTGGGCATCTCTGATCTTTTGCTGATGTGATTTGCTCAAACATGTATCATTTTAATTCTCACGCTAATTCTGTGAAGTTAAGCAGCTGTAAAACATTGGGGGTGGGGTGTTTCTCCCATACATGCTCGCATCTGGGTCTGGGATGCATCTGGGTCTGGGATGGCGCTGTTGCAGGAGCTCTGCTCCGGTCTCTGTGCCCCCCACTGCCGTGTCGCCCACCAAGCCAAATGGAAAGATAAGACCCTTGTGGGTGGGTACTTTCCCCATTATCTCTGTTGACCCCACAGGGCAGTGAGTGTACCTTTTTACAGATGATGAAAGTGAAGTCACATGGCCAGTTCAGAGCCAGCTGTGAACCCTCCACCTGTCCCCCTTTAGAGAATCCCTCTGTGGGCTGGGAATGTGTGGGCCTCTTAAGGGCTGCTGAGTCCTGGGGAACGCAGGGGTTTAGAGTGTCTTCCCAGGGAGAGCTGGCTGAAGTGGGAGCTGGGGGACTAGAGTCCAGTTAGGGGCTGGGGGCAGCAGGAGGGCGTGGACAAGGGCTGTGGAAGGACGACATCTGGGAGGAGGCCTGGGGAGAGGCCTGGAGTTGAGTGACTGGTCCTGTGAGCATAAAACCCAGCCTGAGGTCTCGGGCTCTGTGCCCCCGTTTGGGGGAATGCGAGTGGGCGAATGAGTCCCCCGCAGCAATGAGGCCATTAGTATAGTGCCACCATCTGGGGAGTCAGGCTGGGTCACAGGGCTGGGGGTGCTATGTACCAGAGGGCTGCTCATTAGGCCCACCTTGGGGGTTCAGTGGGCGGAACCCTGAGCTGTGGTGGGGAGGCCACTGTGTTTGGGACATTTATCTGTGTCTAGGTGGGGGTGTGGGTAGAGGCCCACAGCCAGGCTCGGCACCACTGTGGACCCTAGAATCCAGGCAGGCCCGCCGCGGTTGAGGAGGTAAATGACCCTTGGCTGGAAACTCTCCAGAACTTTCCAGCAGGCATTTCCTGTCCTGGACCAGTGGGTGGGTTGGCCTAGGCTGGCGGACCCCTGGAACTAGGTGAAGCACAGCCTTGAGTAGGGCTCTAGCCCACCACGCTTCCTTTGTCATCCCCCTGGTCCAGGCAACAGGGAGGGCCTGGCCGGATCTGTGAAGCCAGCTGGCCCCGGGCGTGCACCACTTCTCAAAAAGCCCAATTTCTCCCCGTATTTCCTAGGAAGTTTCCAGACTCTTAACGGCTGACGGCGCTGAGCCAGGGCCCTTGCTGGCCACAGCACCTCCTTGGGGCGGCTTGCATGAGTTACCAGCAGCCCTGGCTGTCCCCATGCCAGTGCCCTCAGCACTTGCCCTGTTCCACATGCAGGATGTCATCCCCTTTCCTAGAGGAGGAAACTAAGCTTTCTGCTGGAACTTGAGGGGTGGAAAGGCTGGACCTCAGGCACAGAAAGCCTTCTGTCACACCTGCTCGCCCCCTTGTCCCCTGAACTAGTCACTACCCCCCCGCCAGCTCTGGCGGGAAGGGCCAGGGGCCGGTTTCGGGGCCTCCACTTTGGCCTTGGTGACACACCCTTTCTTTTTTTTTTTTCCTCCAAAGTGCACACGCGTAATCAATATATATATATATATATATATATATTTGGGGGGGTATCATTAATGTACAATTACATGAGCAACATCATGGTTACTAGACTCCCCCCATTATCAAGTCCCGCCCACCAACCCCACTACAGTCACTGCCCATCAGCGTAGTGAGATGCTATAGAATCACTACTTGTCTTCTCTGTGCTATACGGCTTTCCCCATGCCTCCCACATTGTGTGCCAATCGTAACGCCCCTTTTTACCCCTTATCCCTCCCTTCCCACCCATCCTCCCCAGTCCCTTTCTCTTTGGTAACTGTTAGTCCATTCTTGGGTTCTGTGAGTCCGCTGCTGTTTTATTCCTTCAGTTTTTTCTTTGTTCTTATACTCCACAGATGAGTGACATCATTTGATACTTGTCTTTCACTGCCTGGCTTATTTCACTGAGCATAATCCCCTCTAGCTCCATCCATGTTGTTGCAAATGGTAGGATTTGTTTTCTTCTTATGGCTGAATAATATTCCATTGTGTATATGTATCACCTCTTCTTTATCCATTCATTTACTGATGGACACTTAAGTTGCTCCCATTTCTTGGCTATTGTAAATAGTGCTGCAATAAACATAGGGGTGCATCTGACTTTTTCAAACTGGACTCCTGCATTATGGTAAATTTCTAGGAGTGGAATTCCTGGGTCAAATGGTATTTCTATTTTGAGTTTTTTGAGGAACCTCCACACTGCTTTCCACAATGGTTGAACTAATTTACATTCCCACCAGCAGTGTAGGAGGATTCCCCTTTCTCCACATCCTCGCCAACATTTGTTGTTTGTGTTTTGGATGTTGGCCATCCTCACTGGTGTGAGGTGATATCTCATTGTGGTTTTAATTTGCATTTCTCTGACGATTAGCGATGTGGAGCATCTTTTCATGTGCCTGTTGGCCATCTGAATTTCTTCTTTGGAGAAGTGTCTGTTCAGAACCTCTGCTTGTTTTTTAATTGGATCATTTGCATTTGGTTTGCTGAGGTGTGTGAGCTCTTTGTATATTGTGGATGTCAACCCCTTATCAGATACGTCATTTATGAATATATTCTGCCATACTGTAGGATGTCTTTTTGTTCTACTGATGGTGTCCTTTGCTGTAAAGAAGCTTTTCAGCTTGATATAGTCCCACTTGTTCATTTTTGCTTTTGTTTCCCTTGCCCGGGGAGATATGTTCATGAAGAAGTCGCTCATGTTTATGTCCAAGAGATTTTTGCCTATGTTTTCTTCTAAGAGTTTTATGGTTTCATGACTTACATTCAGGTCTTTGATCCACTTTGAATTTACTTTTGTATATGGGGTTAGACAATGATCCAGTTTCGTTCTCTTACAGGTAGCTGTCCAGTTTTGCCAACACCAGCTGTTGAAGAGGCTGTCATTTCCCTATTGTATGTCCATGGCTCCTTTATCGTATATTAATTGACCATATATGCTTCGGTTAATATCTGGACTCTATTCTGTTCCACTAGTCTGTAGGTCTGTTCTTGTGCCAGTACCAAATTGTCTTGATTACTGTGGCTTTGTAGTCAGGGAGCGTAATTCCCCCTGTTTTATTCTTCCTTCTCAGGACTACTTTGGGTATTCAGTGTCTTTTGTGGTTCCATATGAATTTTAGAACTATTTGTTCCAGTTCATTGAAGAATGCTATTGATATTTTGATAGGGATTGCATTGAATCTGTAGATTGCTTTAGGTAGTATAGCCATTTTCATAATATTTATTCCTAGCCAAGAGCATGGATGAATTTCCATTTGTTAGTGCCCTCTTTAATTTCTCTTAGGAGTGTCTTGTAGTTTTCAGGGTATAGGTCTTTCACTTCCTTCGTTCGGTTTATTCCTAGGTATTTTATTCTTTTTGATGAAATTGTGAATGGAATTGTTTTTTTGATTTCTCTTTCTGTTAGTTCATCATTAGTATATAGGAATGCAACAGATTTCTGTGTATTAATTTTGTATCCTTACACTTTGCTGAATTCAGATATTAGTTCTAGTAGTTTTGGCGTGGAGTCTTTAGGGTTTTTATGTACAATATCATGTCATCTGCAAATAATGACAGTTTGACTTCTTTCTTACCAATCTGGATGCCTTTTATTTCTTTGTTTTGTCTGGTTGCCATGGTTAGGACCTCCAGTACTATGTTGAATAACAGTGGAGAGAGTGGACATCCCTGTCTTGTTCCCAATCTTAGGTGAAAAACTTTCAGCTTCTCACTGTTACGTATGATGTTGGCTGTGGTTTTGTCATATATGGTCTTTATTATGTTGAGGTACTTGTCCCCTGTACCCATTTTGTTAAGAGTTTTTATCATGAATGGATGTTGAATTTTGTCAAATTCTTTTTCAGCATCTATAGAGATGATCATGTGGTTTTTGTTGTTCTTTTTGTCGATGTGGTGGATGATGTTGATGGATTTTCGAATGTTGTACCATCCTTGCATCCCTGAGATGAATCCCACTTGATCATGGTGTATGATCCTCTTGATGTGTTTTTGAATTTGGTTTGCTAATATTTTGTTGAGTATTTTTGCATCTGTGTTCATCAGGGATATTGGTCTGTAATTTTCTTTTTTGGTGGGGTCTTTGCCTGGTTTTGGTATTAGAGTGATGCTGGCTTCATAGAATGAGTTTGGAAGTATTCCCTCCTCTTCTATTTTTTGGAAAACTTTAGTGAGAATGGGTATTATGTCTTCTCTATATGTCTGATAAAATTCAGCGGTGAATCCATCTGGACCGGGGGTTTTGTTCCTGGGTAGTTTTCTGATTATGGTTCAGTTTCGTTGCTGGTGATTGGTCTGTTTAGTTTCTGTTTCTTCCTTGGTCAGTCTTGGAAGGTTGTATTTTTCTAAGAAATTGTCCATTTCTTTTAGGTTTCCCAGCTTGTTAGCATATAGATTTTCATTGTATTCTCTAATAATTCTTTGTATTTCTGTGATGTCCGTCGTGATTTTTCCTTTCTCATTTCTGATTCTGTTTATCTGTGTAGATTCTCTTTTTCTCTTAGTAAGTATGGCTAGGGGTTTATCTATTTTGTTTAGTTTTTCAAAGAACCAGCTCTTGGTTTCATTGATTTTTTTCTATTGTTTTATTCTTCTCAATTTTATTTATTTATTCTTTGATCTTTCTTATGTCCCTCCTAATGGTGACTTTGGGCCTCACTTGTTCTACTTCTCCAATTTCAATAATTGTGACTTTAGACAATTCATTTGGAATTGTTCTTCCTTCTTTAAATAGGCCTGGATTGCTATATACTTTCCTCTTAGAACTGCCTTTCCTGCATCCCACTGAAGTTGGGGCTTTGTGTTGTTGTCACTTCTCTCCATATATTACTTGATACCTGTTTTAATTTGGTTGTTGATCTATTGATTATTTAGGAGCATGTTGTTAAGCCTCCATGTGTTTGTGAGCCTTTTTGTTTTCTTTGCAGTTTATTTCTAGTTTTATACCTTTGTGATCTGAGAAGTTGGTTGATAGAATTTCAGTATTTTTGAATTTACTGAGATTCTTTTTGTGGCCTAGTATGTGGTCTATTCTGGAAAATGTTCCATGGGACCTTGAGAAGAATGTGTATTCTACTGCTTTGGGTGTAGAGTTCTGTAGATGTCTGTTAGGTCCATCTGTTCTAGTGTGTTGTTCATTGGCTCTGTGTCTTATTTTCTGTCTTGTTGATCTGTCCTTTGGAATGAGTGGTGTGTTGAAGTCTTCTAAAATGAATGCATAGCTTTCTATTTCCTCCTTTAATTCTGTTAGTGTTTGTTTCACATATGCTGGCGCTCCTGTGTTGGGTGCATATTATATTTATAATGGTTATATCCTCTTCTTGGACTAACCTCTTTATCATTATGTAATGTCCATCTTTATCTCTTTCGACTTTCTTTGTTTTGAAGGCTATTTTGTCTGATACATGTACTACAACACCTGCTTTTTTCTCCCTGTTGTTTGCATGAGATATCTTTTTCCATCCCATCACTTTTAGTCTGTGTTTATCTTTGGGTTTGAGGTGAGTCTCTTGTAAGCAGCATATAGATGGGTCTTGAGTTTTTTTATTGTATTTTTATTTTTTATTAAGGTGTTATTGATATACACTCTTATGAAGGTTTCACTTGAACAAACAGTGTGGTTACAACATTTACACATATTATCAAGTTCCCCATTCATACCCCAATTCAGTCACTGTCCATCAGTGTAGTAAGATGACACAGATTCCCTGTTTGCCTTCTCTGTGCTACACTGTTTTCCCCGTGATTCCCCACACCATGTGTACTAAACACATTATGTCTCAACCCCCTTCTGCCTCCCTCCCCACCTGCCCTCCCACCCCCCCCTTTTGTAACAACTAGTTCCTTCTTGAAGTCTCTGAGTCTGCTACTATTTTGTTCCTTCAGTTTTGCTTCGTTGTTATACTCCACAAATGTGGGAAATCATTTGGCACTTGTCTTTCTCCGCCTGGCTTATTTCACTGAGCATAATATGCTCCAGCTCCATCCATTTGTTGTTGCAAATTGCAGGATTTGTTTCCTTCTTATAGCTGAATAGTATTCCATTGTGTATATGTACCACATCTTTATCCATTCATCTACTGATGGACACTTAGGTTGCTTCCATATCTTGGCTATTGTAAAAAGTGCTGCAATAAACATAGGGGTGCATATGTCTTTTTGAATCTGAGAAGTTGTATTCTTTGGGTAAATTCCAAGGAGCGGTATTCCTGGGTGAAATGATATTTCTATTTTTAGTTTTTTGAGGAATCTCCATATTGCTTTCCACAATGGTTGATCTAGCTTACATTCCCACCAGCAGTGTAGGAGGGTTCCCCTTTCTCTGCATCCTCGCCAGCATTTGTTGTTCTCAGTCCTTTGGGTGGTGGCCATCCTTACTGGTGTGAGGTGATATCTCATTGTGGTTTTAATTTGCATTTCCCTGGTGATTAGTGATGTGGAGCATCTTTTCATGTGTCTGTTGGCCATCTGAATTTCTTCTTTGGAGAACTGTCTCTTCATATCCTCTGCCCATTTTTTAATTGGGTTATTTGCTTTTTGGGTGTAGAGGCTTGTAAGTTCTTTATGTATTTTGGATGTTAACCCCTTGTCAGATATGTCATTTACAAATATATTCTCCCATACTGTAGGATGCCTTTTTGTTCTGTTTATGGTGTCCTTTGCCGTACAGAAACTTTTTAGTTTCATGTAATCCCATGAGTTAATTTTTGATTTTGTTTCCCTTGCTCGAGGAAATGTGTTCAGGAAGATGTTGCTCATGCTTATATTCAGGAGATTTTTGCCTATGTTGTCTTCTAAGAGTTTTACGATTTCATGACTTACATTCAGGTCCTTGATCCATTTCGAGTTTACTTTTGTGTATGGGATTAAACAATAATCCAGTTTCGTTGTCTTGCATGTAGCTGTCCAGTTTTGCCAGCACCAGCTGTTGAAGTAGCTGTCATTTCCCCATTGTATATCCATGGCTCTTTTATCGTATATTAATTGACCATACATGCTTGGGTTTATATCTGGGCTCTCTATTCTGTTCACCTGGTCTATGGGTCTGTTCTTGTGCCAGTACCAAATTGTCTTGAGTACTTTGGCTTTGTAGTAAAGCTTGAAGTTGGGGAGCACAATCCCTCCAGCTTTATTCTTTCTTCTCAGGATTGCTTTGGCTATTAGGGGTCTTTTGGTTCCATATGAATTTTAGAATGATTTTCTCTAGTTCGTTGAAAAATGCTGTTGGTATTATGATAGCAATGGCATTGAATCTGTAGATTGCTTTAGGCAGGATGGCCATTTTGGCAATATTAATTCTTCCTATCCATGAGCATGGGTTATGTTTCCATTTATTGGTATCTTCTTTAATTTCTCTCATGAGTGTCTTGTAGTTTCAGAATATAGGTCTTTCACTTCCTTGGTTAGGTTTACTCCTAGGTATTTTATTCTTTTTGATGCAACTTTGAATGGAATTGTTTTCCTGATTTCTCTCTCTGCTATGTCATTGTTAGTGTATAGGAATGCCATAGATTTCTGCACATTAATTTTGTATCCTGCAACTTTGCTGAATTCAGATATTAGATCTAGTGGTTTTGGAGTAGATTCTTTAGGGTTTTTTATGTACAATATCATGTCACCTGCAAAGAGGGGCAGTTTAACTTCTTTCCTTCCAGTCTGGATGCCTTATTTCTTTGTGTTGTCTGATTGCCATGGCTAGGACCTCCAGTACTGTGTTAAATAGAAGTGGGGAGAGTGGGCATCCTTGTCTTGTTCCCAATGTTACGGAAAAGCTTTCAGGTTCTCACTGGTTAGTATAATGGTGGCTGTGGGTTTGTCATATATAGCCTTTCTTATGTTGAGGTACTGGCTCTTTATACCCATTTTGTTGAGAGTTTTTATCATGAATGGATGTTGAATTTTGTCAAATGCTTTTTCAGCGTCTATGGAGATGATCATGTGGTTTTTGTCCTTCTTTTTATTGATGTGGTAGATGATGTTGATGGATTTTTGAATGTTGAACCATCCTTGCATCCCTGGAATAAATCCTACTTGGTCATGATGGATGATCCTTTTGATGTATTTTTGAATTCGATTTGCTAATATTTTGTTGAGTATTTTTGCGTCTATGTTCATCAGGGACATTGGTGTGTAGTTTTCTTTTTTTTTTGGTGTCTTTGCCCGGTTTTGGTATTAGAGTGATGCTGGCCTCATAGAATGAGTTTGGAAGTATTCCATCTTCTTCTACTCCTTGGAAAACTTTAAGAAGAATGGGTATTACATCTTCACTAAATGTTTGATAAAATTCAGCGGTGAAGCCATCTGGTCCAGATGTTTTGTTCTTAGGTAGGGTTTTGATTACCAGTTCAATTTCGTTGCTGGTAATTGGTCTGCTGAGATTTTCTGTTTCTCTCTGGGTCAGCCGTGGAAGGTTGTATTTTTCTAGAAAGTTGTTCATTTCTTCTAGTTTATCCAGTTTGTTAGCATATACTCTTTCATAGTATTCTCTAATAATTCTTTGTATTTCTGTGCTGTCCTTAGTGGTTTTTCCTTTCTCATTTCTGATTCTGTTTATGTGAGTAGACTGTCTTTTTTTCTTGATAAGTCTGGCTAGCGGTTTATCTATTTTGTTTGTTTTCTCGAAGAACCAGCTCTTGCTTTTGTTGATCCTTTCTATTGTTTTATTCTTCTTGATCTTATTTATTTCTGCTCTAATCTTTATTATGTTCCTCCTTCTACTGACATTGGGTCTCATTTTCCTTCTTTTTCTAGTTTCGTTAAGTGTGAGTTTAGACTGCTCATATGGGAATGTTCTTTTTTCCTGAGCTAGGCCTGTATTGCAATATACTTTCCTCTTAGCACGGCCTTCTCTGCATCTCACAGATTGTGTGGTGTTGAATTATTGCTGTCATTTGTCTCCATATATTGCTTGATCTCTGTTTTTATTTGGTTATTGATCCATTGATTATTTAGGAGCATGTTATTAAGCATCCGTGTGTTTATGGGTTTTTTCATTTTCTTTGCGTAATTTATTTCTAGTTTCATTCCTTTGTGGTCTGAGAAGCTGGTTGGTACAATTTCAATCTTTTTGAATTTACTGAGGCTGTTTTTATGGCCTAGTATATGATCTATTTTTGAAAATGTTCCATGTGCACTGGAGAAGAATGTGTATTCTGCTGCTTTTGTGTGTAGAGTTCTGTAGATGTCTGTTAGGTCCATCTGTTCTAATGTGTTGTTCAGTGCCTCTGTCTCCTTACTTATTTTCTGGCTGGTTGATTTCTCCTTCAGAGTAAGTGGTGTGGTGAAGTCTCCTAGAGTGAATGCATGGCGTTCTATTTCCCCCTTTAGTTCTGTTAGTATTTGTTTCACATATGTAGGAGCTCATGTGTTGGGTGTATAGATATTTATAATGGTTATATCTTCTTGTTGGATTGACCCTTTTATCATTATGTAATGTCCTTCTTTGTCTCTTGTGAGTGTCTTTGTTTTGAAGTCTATTTTGTCTGATACAAGTACTGCAACTCCTGCTTTTTTCTCCCTATTAGTTGCATGAAATATCTTTCTCCATCCCTTCACTTTTAGTCTGTGTATGTCTTTGGGTTTAAAGTGAGTCTCTTGAAGGCAGCATATAGATGGGTCTTGCTTTTTATGCATTTAGTGACTCTATGTCTTTTGACTGGTGAATTCAGTCCATTTACATTTAAGGTGATTATGGGTAGACATGTACTTATTGGCATTGCAAGCTTCAGATTTGTGGTTACCAAAGGTTCAAGGTTAACTTCCTTACTATCTCAGAGTCTAACTTAACTCACTTAATATGCTATTACAAACACAATCTAAAGGTTTTTTTTTTCTCCTCCTTTTTCTTCCTCCTCCATTCTTTATATATTAGGTATCATATTCTGTGCTGTTTGTCTATCCCTTGATTGACTTTGGGATAGTTAATTTAATTTGGGTTTTCTTAGTAATTAGCTGTTCTACTTTCTTTATTGTGGTTTTATTACCTCTGGTGACAGCTATTAAACCGTAGGAAAACTTCCATCTAAGGCAGTCCCTCCAGAATATACTGTAGAGACGTTTTGTGGGAGGTAAATTCTCTCAGCTTTTGCTTATCTGGGAATTGTTTAATACCTCCTTCAGATTTAAATGGTAATCTTGCCGGATAAAGTAATCTTGGTTCAAGGCCCTTCTGCTTCATTGCATTAAATATATCATGCCACTCCCTTTTGGCGTGTATGGTTTCTGTTGAGAAGTCTGATGATAGCCTGATGGGCTTTCCTTTGTATGTGATCTTATTTCTCTCTCTGCCTGATTTTAATAGTCTGTCCTTATCGTTGATCTTTGCCATGTTAATTACTGTATGTCTTGGTGTTGTCTTCCTTGGGTCCCTTGTGTTGGGAGATGTGTGCATCTCCGTGGCCTGAGAGACTATCTCCTTCGTCATATTGGGGAAGTTTTCAGCAGTCACTTCCTCAAAGACACTTTCTATCCCTTTTTTCTCTCTCTTCTTCCTCTGGTACCCCTCTGTAATGCGAATATTGTTCCATTTGGATTGGTCATACAGTTCTCTCAATATTCTTTCATTCTTAGAGATCCTTTCTTCTCTCTGTTCCTCAGCTTCTTTGTGTTCCTCTTCTCTAGTTTGTATTTCATTTATCGTCTCTTCCACCGTATGCAATCTGTTTTCAATACCGTCCATTGTGCTCTTCAATGATTGGATCTCCAACCATAATTCATTCCTGAGTTCTTGAATATCTTTCCATACCTCCATGAGCATGTTAATGATTTGTATTTTGAACTCCGTTTCAGGGAGAGTCATGAAGTCAATATCATTTAAATCTTTCTCAGGAGTGGTATTAATAATTTTACTCTGGACCAGGTTCCTTTGGTGTTTCATATTTGTTTATGGCGCCCTCTAGTGCCCAGAAGCTGTACTCTCTCGAGCTGCTCTGCCCCTGAAGCAATGTTGCGGATTGCAGGGGTGTGGTATTGGTGCCTCGGGAGAGGAAAGAGCTGTTTCTTGCTTCCCGGCTGGTATGCTTGTCTCCACTGCCTGAACCAGTGGGCCGAGCACACAGGTATAAGCCTCTGTGCTTTGCGTTTTTAGTTGCTGTAGACAGATCTTCCCTCTGGCTGGCCTAACGCCAGGGTAGGGTTTCCCGGTTTGCAAGCCAGGTGGGGCCGACCAGGAGGAAGGCACAGTTGGCTGTGTATCACGGACCAGGTTCTTGGAGCTGTGTAGGCAGCCAGGGAGCTGGAGCACCTGAAGATGGTGAAAGCTCCCAATCTGCTGGGCAGAGTGCACCTGGACAATTTTGTCTACCTGTCCTTTCTCCTGAGCAGTAAGCTCTGTGCAATCGTTGCCCCTTTAGCAGGCCTCTTGCTAAGGGCTTCTTTGTTAGGAAGTCTCTCAGACTGCCCGCCTTTCTTTTGTCCCAGAGCAGCTTGGTATGGATCCCTGCTTTCCACAGGCAGCTGGAATCTTAGTCTCTCCTGCGATTCAGCCTGTCTTAGCTTTCCAACCCCCTAATTACAAGAGTATCATGCAAGCACCATGAATGTAGGTTTGTGCTCGCAGAGCAGATCTCCAGAGTTAGGTATTCAGCAGTCCCAGATCTTCACTCCCTCCCTGCTCCGTTCCTCCTCTTCCTGGTGGTGAGCTGGGTGGGGGAAGGGCTTGGATTCTGCAAAAGCGCCGCTTTAGTATGTTACCCTTTTCTGTGAGGTCTGCTCTTGTCTCCAGGTGTATGCAGTTTGTTGCAGTCCTCTTTCCTGTTACTTTTTCAAGAGTAGTTGTATTAGTTATATTTTCACATTATATGTGGTTTTAGGAGGAAGCCTCAGTCTCACCTCTTATGCTGGCATCTTTAATCCCTCTCCAGGTGTTACTTTTTTATCCATTCTATTAGTCTGTGTCTTTTGATTGGTGCATTCAGTCCATTTACATTTAGGGTGATTATCGATAGATACGTACTTATTGCCATTGCAGGCTTTAGATTTGTGGTTATCAATGGTTCATGGGTAGCTTCTTTGCTATCTAACAGTCTATCTTAACTCTCTTATTAAGCTATTATGAACACAGTCTGATGATTCTTTATTTCTCTCCCTTCTTATTCTTCCTCCTCCATTCTTTATATGCTAGGTGTTTTATTCTGCACTCTTTTGTGTTTCTTTTGACTGTTTTTGTGGATAGTTGATTTTATTTTTTGCCTTTAGCTGGTATTTGGACGATCTGCTTTCTTTGCTTTGATTTTATTTTCTCTGGTGACATCTATTTAGCCTTAGGAGTGCTTCCTTCCTGAGCAGTCCCTTTAAGATATTGTGTAGAGGTGGTTTATGGGAGGCAAACTCCCTCAGCTTTCGCTTGTCTGGGAATTGTTTAATCCCTCCTTCAGATTTAAATGATAATCGTGATGGATACAGTATTCTTGGTTCAAGGCCCGTCTGTTTCATTGCATTAAATATATCATGCCATTCTCTTCTGGCCTGTAAGGTTTCTGTTGAGAAGTCTGATGATAGCCTGATGGGTTTTCCTTTGCAGGTGATCTTTTTTTCTCTGGGTGCCTTTAATACTCTGTCCTTGTCTTTGATCTTTGCCATTTTAATTATTATATGTGTTGGTTTTGTCCTCCTTGCGTCCCTTGTGTTGGGAGTTCTGTGGGCTTCCATGGTCTGAGAAACTGTTTCCTTCCCCAGTTTGGGGCAGTTTTTGGCAATTATTTCTTCAAAAACATTTTCTATCCCTTTTTCTCTCTCTTCTTCTTCTGGAACTCCTATAATACGAATGTTGTTCCGTTTGGATTGGTCACACAGTTCTCTTAATATTCTTTCATTCCTGGAGATCCTTTTATCTCTCTGCCTCAGCTTCTCTGTAGTCCTGTTCTCTGATTTCTATTCCATTAACAGTCTCTTGCACCTCTTTCAGTCTGCTCTTAAGTCCGTCAATCGATTGTCTCATTTCTGTAATCTCCCTCCTGACTACATCCCTTAGCTCTTGCATATTTCTCTGTAGGTCCATCAGCATAGTTAAGACTTTTATATTGAATTCTTTTTCAGGAAGATTGTTTAAATCTATCCCACCAGGCCCTCTCTCTGGAGTTGTCTGAGTGATTTTTGACTAAACCAGATTCTTCTGTCTTTTCATGGTGATAGAAGTGGTTGCAGGCCAGTGGGCCATGTGTCAGCTGGGAGAACAAAGTCCCTTCCTGCTTGTTGTTCACCTTGCCCTTCTCCGCAGCCTGTGCCGGTTACCTGTACACTGGGAGGCAGTCTATGATATTATCCTCTGAGCTGCTGTGGGCAGGACCACCCTCAAGCTAGCCTAGAGCACTGCGGGGGCGTGGCAGCCAACACCTGGTGCATTCTACAACAAGGATGGGCCCTTTCATGCCTTGCGGACCTTGCTCTGCCTTCTGCATTCTGTCCTGGTTACCCGCACACTGGGAGGCGGTCTCTGGGATAATCCCCTGAGGTGCCGTGGGCGGGGCCGCCCTCAGGTTAGCCTAGAGCACTGTGGGTGCGTTCTACTGCTAGGATGGCCCCTTTGCGTCCGGTCAGCTTCTGCTCTCCATCCGGGTTAGCTGTGCAGTGGGAGGAGACTCTGTGTGGTTGCCGTGGGCGGGGCCACTCTCCCGCTGGTCTGCAGCTGTGGCGGGTCAGCTGGCACCCTCTGTGGGGAACAAATGGCAGGCTGCTTATCGCTGTGAGGTGCTTCAGGGCTGCTTTACCCGGCAGGGGGTTAGGAGGCCCGAAATTCCTCAAGATTCCCAGCCTGCTGGGCTGAGTGTGCTCGGACGATTTTGTTCAGCTGTTGGGCCCTTGTCCATTTAAGACTTTTAAAAAGCACCCACTTTTATTTTGTCCCAGGGGAGCTGGCTGTGGGGACCCGCTCTCAGTCTCCTTCTCGGGTTTTACTTTTCCGTTTCTCTAATCTGCAGTATACCATGCAATGTGTGTCTGTGCTCCCGTGCAGATCACCAGGGCTGGTTAGTCCTGTGCTTCCACTCCCTCCCCACTGTGATTCTTTTCCTCTGGCTGGTGAGCTGGGGTGGGAGGAGTGCTCGGGTCCCATCCGGTCCCAGCTTCGTATCTTACCCTTTTCGTGAGGTGCCGAGTTCTTGCAGATGTAGATGTAGCCTGGCTGTTGTACTGTATCTTCTGGTCTCCCTTTTAGGAGTAGTTGTATTTCTTGTATTTTCAAGAATCTACATGGTTTTCAGAGGAGATTTCCGCTGCCCTACTCATGCTGCCATCTTGAGCCGAGTTCTCTGTGGTCTATTTTGAGTAAATTTTTGTATGATGTGAGGTATGGGCCCAGATTCATACTTTTGCTTGTGGATATCCAGTTGTCCCCACACCATTTGTTTTAAAGACTATGCTTTACCACCTAGCCATAAATATTTGGGTGTATTTATGGACTCTCATCTATTCCATTGATCCATATGTTTATCCTTTGCTGGTACTACACTGTCTTGAATACTGTAGCTTAGTAGTAAAATTTGAAGTTGGGAAGTATAAATTCATCAAATTTATTCTTTTTCAAGATTTACTATTTTATGCACCTTGCATGTCATATGAATTATGGGGGCCACTTGTTCCTTTCTGCACAAAAGCCAGCTGAGTTTTTGGGAGGAATTGCATTGAATCTATAGACCAATTTTAGGGAGTATCACTGTCTTGACAATAAGCTTCCCACTCCGTTAACATGGGATGGCTTTCCACTCACTAGATCTCCACTTTCTCCATCAGCGCTTGTGGTTTGCAGTGCAGAAGGCTTAGCTTCTCTGGTCTTCTGCTTCTCAAGGACTATTTCTCTGGATGCTGTTATGAAGGTCATTGTGCTCCTAATTTCACTTTGGTTGCTCATCGCTAGCATATGGTACAACTGATCTTGCAAATACTTTTGTCCTGCAATCTTGCTGAACTCATTTATTAGCTCCAGTACTATTTTAGTGGATCCTTGGGCTTTTCTGTGTATATAAGGTCATGTCACATCGGTGCAGCGAGGGTTGATAGGAGTTGGGTTAGGTCAGTGGTGCCCGTGCCTTTGAGATGTATGGGGAAGCGAACAGACTAGTCAGACAGCGTGCTGGAATTTCTGAGGAGTTCTCCCCAGAGTCCAGAGTTGTGGGGAGGACTCGGGCTGGGAGCTCAGGCTCAGCCTAGGGACCAAGGAGGCCAGGGAACCAGAGCCAAGAGCTCCAGTGTCCTCCTTCTTGAGGACTCCAGCTGGACCGAGTGAGTGGAAGTGCTCTGCTATGGAAGTGTGTTCTGGGAGAGGGCTGCAACGAAGTGTCTGAAAGAGCCATGTGAAAACTGCTGAGTCAAGCCCCAGAGAAGGAGTCGGCAGGCTGGGGAAGCCAACGGTGCAGCGCTCTTGGGCACTGTGGAAAGGAGGACGTTTATGCCTCTGAGTGACCCAGAGCTGCCAGGGCCATGTTTCTGGCTCTGCCTTGACCTCTCCACCCTGGGTAACTGGGCTTCACTCCACTTAAAGGGAAAGACTGTTTTCTGACAGCTCCAGCCTAGGTTCGTCATAAAAGGGACCTGGCAGGCGCCCTAGACATCCACATTATCTAGAGTGTGGTGTGTCACCTTTGTGGTACCTTCGTTAATAAATGAGCTCAATAAAGCCTTTGACACCTGCTCATTTAATCATTTATATTTGTGCAAAAGTCATGGTTTCCTTTTTCTTTCTTTAATACCCATGAGCAATTTTGAAGCCATGCCCTGAAAAGCAGGCCTGGGATTCTCGGGGTCCCCTCCCAGCTACCAGCAGCAGAGCCTTGTCAGTTGGCTGACTCCCTCTGTGCCCACTTTCCCTGTCTCAGTCTCTCCATATCTGTGATTTCAGTTTCTCACTGGCACAGGCGGATCAGTCATTCCCACTGGTGGCATCAGTGACTGATGGTCACACCATGTGCTCACCCTTGCAGATGACAGAGGTCTACTCTGCTGGATGAGGGCAGAAGCTGGATTGTTGGACTTTGTTTGTTTGTGTCCAGCAGAAAGAGCAACTCTGACGTCCAGACCAGAGAGTCTCTGTGTTTCTAACGTGTGCTTTCAACCTGGAGCTGAAGTCCTGCGACTGAGGCCCAGGTTCTCCCTGTGTCTCATTCAGAAAGACCTTTGCCTCTCATGGTGTAAATGTGAAAAAATTCCTTTTGTCATTGGGGAGTTAGAATGTGACATGCCTTAAGTTGGAGGAATTCTGTTCTGTGTCAGCTCCCCCCTGCCTCTGACCTGCAGATTTGGAGGGAACGTGACAGAATGCTGAAGATCTGAAAGGCCAGCCAGGGGACTCAAGGTGTCATAGCACAAGAGTAATGCCGAAAAGGCACTCCTCATATTTATTGAACAAATGAACTTAAGTGTCTAAAGTATTCTGAGTAGGGGGTTCAACACATGATCAACACACAATCATTATCTGACCTTGAGTGTAGCCCAAGGGCGTGAAGCTCCTCAAGGACACCAACACCGTGTGAGGGCAGTCACGAGTTGTAGGAACTGTTTTGGCTCTAATCATTCTGTTTTTGATCACGCATCATTGTAGGAAAAACAATCAAGTCATATGTATTTGTACATTTGATTCCTATATTACTTGATTTATGTATTAATCCCATGAATCCCACAGTTCTGATTGTCTTGTGGACCTAAATACATGCTATATAAATCAAATATTTCTAAAATTTCTAAGAAATAAAGTAATTGCACTTCCAATAATTTAAATGCACTAGACTTAAAGTTCTTATAGAAACAAACTCAGAAATGTTTTAAGAATATAGGTTCCCCAAAACAGCAGCAGACTCACAGAACCCAAGAACGGACTAATAGTTACCAAAGAGAAAGGGACTGGGGAGGATGGGTGGGAAGGGAGGGATAAGGGGGAAAAAGGAGCATTACAATTAGCAGATGTAATGTTGGGGGGGCGTGGGGAGGGCTGTACAACTCAGAGAAGACAAGTAGTGATTCTATAGCATCTCACTACGCTGATGGACAGTGAATGTAATGGGGTTGGTGGGGGGGACCTGATGAAGGGGGTAGTTTAATAACCATAATATTGCACATGTAATTGTAGATTAATGATACCAAAATAAATTATTTAAAAAAAAAGAATATAGGTTCCCATAATGAAGAAAAATTTTGGCGAAATGAGAATAAATTAAATTTCGCTTAAAAACGATGTCTTTTCTGATTTATCGATATCCAATTTATCAATATACTATATATAATACATAATACAGTAAATATAATAAATTCTGCTTGGTTCTCCCCTTTCAAACTAATCCAGGTTTACTTATAAAATCCACTCATATTACTTTTATGTAATGTTTAAGGTTATGAAAAATGTAAATTTGTTTTCAACTAAATTATTATATTATTGGTTAAGTTGTATAGGTAAATGTTTCAGAAACTGCTTTATGGGGGTGCCTGTGCTGTCCATAATAGGTTTTTATTCTCAGGGGAAACACTGACCAAATTTGTTATGAGATTGTTGTGTACTGCATTCCAAAAGAGAATTTGAGGCTCTTCCATTCTGATATTATTGGTTAGAGAAATAAATTAATCACAACCGCCACCTATAGATGACTTGGGTCTTTGGGGCACACGTGAGCGTGTCTCCAGCAAAGGACAGAATTGGAGCCTGGTGGGAAAGGACTGTACCAGGTACTTTGTACCTGCATCACTTCACAAAGGCTTTTGAGCTCCGACGGCTTTGGCCTTCAGAACCCACCAGGGTGCCGAGTCCCAATCCCTGGGACTCTGTGTAGTCTGGATGTGGATGGCTTTGTTAGCCCTAAGAATATAATAACCAGTTACTTTGTTAACACAGGGAGTGCATTAGGGAATAGCAGAGAAATGACAGCTCTGGACTCACCAACTATGGGGAAGCCACAGGCAGTCCAAAGAGACAGGCAAGGGTCGGCCTTAGCAGGGTTTTGGGGGAAGTCTGGTAGGCGCTTGGCCAGGAGTGCATGGGCGCAACTGGGATGGTGCTGAGCATAGGGTGGCTGTACAGGGGCACCTCACAGATAATTCCGGCGGGGCTGTGGGCAGCTGCCCACTGCCAGTGACGCTTCGGGGACGGGGACGTTGGACCCCACGTCCTGCAGAGTGTGGTGGATCCAGGACCACACTCTGCGGGACTTTGTGCTGTGGTGCTTGGAATGTTGCTGGTGTTTTAATTTCTGTTTTTCAGGTACAGGAGGAAACTCTGCTTCAGCTGTGTGTGACCCATAACAATTCAGTAGACTCTGCTCTAGCTTATGGCAATGAAATAAAAACCAGCTCTAATTTGCACTGCTGCCCTCTTGCTCTGGGGCCTGCCAGCCACCCCAGAATTCTTGACTGTATTTTGTGTGCTGTTAATAGTTACTCACGCGGGTTCAATAAGAAGAATGTCTTTTTTTTTGTAAAAGAGATGTAACATGAAACTGACCATTTTAATTGTGCAGTTCAGTGGCATTAATAAGGAATTAATAATTCCCTTTAAAAATGGGTACTTCTTCATGTAAGTGAAATTGTGTATTCCCTTTTGTGTATGGTTTATGTCACAGATGTACTGTTTGTTTTTTTCAATTTTTTTCTAGTCTTGTTTTATTCTGCCCTTCCTTTGCTTTTTTTTTTTTCTTGGTATCATTAATGTACAATTACGTGAACAACATTATGGTTACTAGACTCCCCCCATTATCAAGTCTCCACCACATACCCCATTACAGTCACTGCATCAGCATAGTGAGATGCTATAGAATCACTACTTGTCTTCTCTGTGTAGTTACAGCCCTCCCCGTGCCCCCCTACATTATGTCTGCTAATCATAATCCCCCTTGTCCCTCCCTTCCCACCCATCCTCCCCAGTCCCTTTCCCTTTGGTAACTGTTAGTCCATTCTTGGGTTCTGTGATTCTGCTGCTGTTTTTTCTTTGTTCTTATACTCCACAGATGAGTGAAATCATTTGATACTTGTCTTTCTCTGCCTGGCTTATTTCACTGACCATAATACCCTCTAGCTCCATCCGTGTTTGCAAATGGTAGGGTTTGTTTTCTTCTATGGCTAAATAATATTCCATTGTGTATATGTGGCTATTGTAAATAGTGCTGCAAAGAACATAGGGGTGCATATGTCTTTTTCAAACTGGGCTACTGCATTCTTACAGTAAATTCCTAGGAGTGGAATTCCTGGGTCAAATGGTATTTCTATTTTGAATTTTTTGAGGAACCTCCATACTGCTTTCCACAATGGTTGAACTATTTTACATTCCCACCAGCAGTGTAGGAGGATCCCCTTTCTCCGCATCCTTGCCAACATTTGTTGTTTGTCTTTTGGATGTTAGCCATCCTCACTAGTGGGAGGTGATATGTCATTGTGGTTTTAATTTGCATTTCTCTGGTGATTAGGGATGTGGAGCATCTTTTCATGTGCCTGTTGGCCAAATGAATTTCTTCTTTGAAGAAGTGTCTGTTCAGCTCCTCTGCCCATTTTTTAATTGGCTTATTTGTTTGTTGAGGTGTGTGAGCTCTTTATATAATTTGGATGTCAACCCCTTATCAGATATGTCATTTATGAATATATTCTCCCATACTATATGATGTCTTTTTGTTCTACTGATGGTGTCCTTTGCTGAACAGAAGATTTTTAGTTTGATATAGTCCCACTTGTTCATTTTTGCTTTTGTTTCCCTTGCCCGGGGAGATATGTTCATGAAGAAGTCACTCATGTTTATGTCCAAGGGATTTTGGCCTATGTTTTCCTTTAAGAGTTTTATGGTTTCATGACTTACATTCAGGACTTTGATCCATTTTGTTTACTTTATGTATGGGGTTAGATAATAATCCAGTTTCATTCTCTTATATGTAGCTGTCAAGTTTTGCCAACACTAGCTGTTGAAGTGGCTGTCATTTCCCCATTGTATATCCATGCCTCCTTTTGTTGTATATTAATTGACCATATATGCTTGGGTTTATATCTGGGCTCTCTATTCTGTTCCACTGGTGTATGGGTCTCTTCTTGTGCCAGTACCAAATTGTCTTGATTACTGTGGCTTTGTAGTAGAGCTTGAAGTCAGGGAGCATAATTCCCCCTGCTTTATACTTCCTTCTCAGGATTGCTTTGGCTATTCGGGGTCTTTTGTGGTTCCATATGAATTTTAGAACTATTTGCTCTAGTTCATTGAAGAGTGTTGTTGGTATTTTGATAGGGATTGCATTGATTGCTTTAGGCAGGATGGCCATTTTGACAATATTAATTCTTCCTATCCATGAGCATGGGGTGTGTTTCCATTTATTGGTATCTTCTTTAATTTCTCTCATGAGAGTCTTGTAGTTTTCAGAGTATAGGTCTTTCACTTCCTTTGTTAGTCTAGTTCATTGTTAGTGTGTAGGAATGCAACAGATTTCTGTGTATTAATTTTGTATCCCGCAACTTTGCTGAATTCAGATATTAGTTCTAGTACTTTTCTGTGGATTATTTAGGGTTTTTTATGTACAGTATCATGTCATCTGCAAACAGGGACAGTTTGACTTTTTCCTTGCCAATCTGGATGCCTTGTATGTCTTTGCTTTGTCTGATTGCCATGGCTAGGACCTCCAGTACTATGTTGAATACAAGTGGGGAGAGTGGGCATCCCTGTCTTGTTCCTGATCTTAAAGGAAAAACTTTCAGCTTCTTGCTGTTAAGTATAATATTGGCTGTGGGTTTGTCATGTATGGCCTTTATTATGTTGACTTACTTTCCCTCTCTACCCATTCTTATCATGAATGGATGTTGAATATGGAGATGATGATGTGGTTTGTGTCCTTTTTGTTGATGTGGTGGATGATGTTGATGGATTTTCGAATGTTGTACCATCCTTGCATCCCTGTGATGAATCCCACTTGATCATGATGGATGATCTTTTTGATGTATTTTTGAATTCGGTTTGCTAATATTTTCTTGAGTATGTTTGCATCTATGTTCATCAGCGATATTGGTCTGTAATCTTTTTCTGTGGTGTCTTTGCCTGGTTTTGGTATTAGAGTGATGTTGGCCTTGTAGAATGAGTTTGAGAGTATTCCACCCTCTTATACTTTTTGGAAAACTTTAAGGAGGATGGGTATTAGGTCTTCACTTAATGTTTGATAAAATTCAGCAGTGAAGCCATGTGGTCCAGGCGTTTTGTTCTTAGGTAGGTTTTTGATTACCAATTCAATTTCTTTGATGGTAAATGGTCTATTCAGATTTTCTGTTTCTTCCTGGGTCAGCCTTGGAAGGTTGTATTTTTCTAGAAAGTTATCTATTTCTTCTACGTTATCCAGTTTGTTACCATATAATTTTTCATAGTATTCTCTCATAATTCTTTGTATTTCTGTAATGTTTGTAGTGATTTTTCCTTTCTCATTTCTGATTTTATTTTCTCAAAGAACAAGCTCTGCTTTCATTGATTCTCTCTATTGTTTTATTCTTCCTAATTTTATTTGTTTCTGCTTTAATCTTTATTATGTCCCTCCTTCTACTGACTTTGGGCCTCATTTGTTCTTCCTTTTCTAGTTTCATTAATTGTGAGTTTAGACTGTTCATTTGGGAGTGTTCTTCTTTCCTGAGGTAGGCCTGTATTGCAATATATTTCCCTCTTAGCATGGCCTTCACGGCGTCCCACAGCTTTTGTGGTGTTGAATTATTGTTGTCATTTGTCTCCATATATTGCTTGATCTCTGTTTTTATTTGGTCATTGATCCATTGATTATTGGGAGGATGTTATTAAGTCTCCATGTGTTTGTGGGCTTTTTGTTTTCTTTGTGTCATTTATTTCTAGTTTCATACCTTTGTGATCTGAGAAGCTGTTTGGTACAATTTTAATCTTTTTGAATTTACTGAGGTTCTCTTTGTGGCCTAGTATATGATCTATTCTTGAAAATGTTCCATGTGTACTTGAGAAGAATGTGTATCCTGTTGCTTTTGGATGGAGTGTTCTGTAGGTGTCCATTAGGTCCATGTGTTCTAATACGTTGTTGAGTGCCTCTGTCTCTTATTTTCTGTCTGATTGATCTGTCCTTTGGAGTGAGAGGTGTGTTGAAGTCTCCTAAAGTGAATGCATTGCATTCTATTTCCCCCTTTAATTCTGTTAGTATTTGTTTCACATATGTAGGTGATCCTGTATTGGGTGCATAGATATTTATAATACTTATATCCTCTTGTTGGACTGACCCTTTTATCATTTTTAATGTCCTTCTTTGTCTCTTGTTACTTTCTTTGTTTTAAAGTCTATTTTGTCTGATACAAGTACTGCAACACCTGCTTATTAGTTGCATGAAATATCTTTTTCCATCCCTTCAGTTTTAGTCTGTGTATGTCTTTGGGTTTAAAGTAATTCTCTCGTAGGCAGCATATAGATGGGTCTTGTCTTTTTATCCATTCAGTAACTCTGTGTCTTTTGATTGGTGCATTCAGACCATTTACATTTAGGGTGATTATCAGTAGATATGTACTTATTGCCATTGCAGGCTTTAGATTTGTGGTTACCAAAGGTTCAAGGCTAACAGTCAAGTTTAACCTACTTCCTATGCTATTACAAACACAACCTAAAGGTTTTTTTTTTTTCCCTTCCTTTTTCTTTTTCTTCCTCCTCCATTCTTTGTATGTTATGTATCATATTCTGTACTCTTTGTCTAACCCTTGGGTGACATCTATTTAGCCTTAGGAATACTTCCACTATAGGAATCCCTCCAAAATGCACTGTAGAGGTGGTTTGTGGGAGGTAAATTCTCTCAGCTTTTGCTTATCTGAAAATTGTTTAATCCCTCCTTCAAATTTAAATGATAACCTTGCCGGGTAGAGTATTCTAGGTTCAAGGCCCTTCTGCTTCATTGCATTAAATATATCATGCCACTCCCTTCTGGCCTGTAAGATTTCTGTTGAGAAGTCTAATAGCCTGATGGGTTTTCTTTTGTATGTGACATTTTTTTTCTCTCTGTAGCTCCTTTTTAATGTCTGTCTTTATCCTTGATCGTTGCCATCTGAATTATTATGTGTCTTGGTGTTGTCTTCCTTGGGTCCCTTGTGTTGGGAGATCTGTGGGCTTCCATGGTCTGAGAGACTATCTCCTTCCCAGATTGGGGAAGTTTTCAGCAATTACCTCCTCAAAGACACTTTCTATCCCTTTTTCTCTCTCTTCTTCTTCTGGTACCCCTATAATGCGAATATTGTTCCATTTGGATTGGTCACACAGTTCTCTCAATATTCTTTCATTCTTAGAGATCCTTTTTTCTCTCTGTGGCTCAGCTTCTTTGTATTCCTTCTCTCTAATTTCTATTCCATTTATCATCTCTTCTGCCACATCTAACCTGCTTTTAAATCCCTCCATTATATGTTTCATTTCAGATACAGAATTTCTTAATGATTGAATCTCTGTTTTCAATTCGTTCCTGAGTGCTTGAATATTTTTCTGTACCTCCATAAGCATGTTTATGATTTTTATTTTGAACTCTCTTTCAAGAAGATTGGTGAGATCAGTTTCATTTGGCCCTTTTTCTGGTTTGTGAGATTTTGGTCTGAATCAGGGTCTTTTGACATTTCATATTTCTATGTGGTACCCTGTAGTGCCCAGAAGCTCCAGTCTCTGAAGCTCCTCAGCCCCTAGAGTGAGGTTGGGGGTCGTAGGGGTGCCGGAGCTGGTTCCTGAGGGGAGAGAAGATCTTTTTCCTGATTCCCATCTGCCGTGCCTGTCTCCCGAATCAGAGCCAGTGGGCTGAGCACACAGGTGTCAGCCTCTGTGCTCAGTGTCTCTAGCTGACATAGACGGGGTCTCCCTCTGGCTGGCCTGATGCCAGCGCAGTGACTGCTGGTTTGTGAGCAGGTGCCTGCAGGCCAGTAGGGAAGGCTCGGCAGGCTGTGTGTCACAGTGGGGGGCCTCGGAGCTGAGTAGGCAGCCAGGGGGATGGAGCACCTGAAGCTCCTCAGAGTTCCCAACCTGGTGGGCAGAGCATGCCCAGACAACCTTGTCCAGCTCTCCCTTCTCCTGCATAGCAAGCTCTGTGCAACCCCCACCCCTTCAGCAGCCCTCTCGCTGCTAGGAAGCCTCTCAGACCGCCTGCCTTTCCTCTGTCCCAGAGTGGCTGGATGTGGATCCCATCCTCCATAAACAGTCAGAATGTCAGTCTCTCAAGCACTCCTCCTGTCCCAGGTCCCCAACCTCCAGAGCACCACACAGTGTAGGTTTCTGCTCCCAAAGCAGATCTCCAGGGCTAGGTGTTCAGTAGTTCCAGGCTTCCACCCCTCCCCCACTCGGTTTCTCCTCCTCCTGCCGATGAGCTGGGGTGGGGGAAGGGCTTGGGTCCCGCCGGATCAAGGCTTTTGTTCGTTCCCCTGTTTTGTGAGTCTGCTCTGTTTGTGAGGTCTGTATGCACTCTGGTGCAGCCTTCTTTCCTATTGCTGTTTTAGGGTTAGTTGTATTAATTAACTATGTTTTCGTACTATTTGTGGTTTGGGGAGGAGTTCTCTGTGTCACCTCTCATGCCACCATCTTGAATCCGGATGTATTGTTTTTTAAGGTTCATCCATGGTGCAGCAGGTGCCAGAATTTCATTCTCTGTGTGTGTGGTAAAGTATACATGATGTTAAGTTTACCATTTTAACTATTTTCAAACGGTCAAGTTCAGTAGCATAAAGTACATTCACATTGTTGTAGAACCCCCACCATCCATCTCCAGAATATTCTCATCTTCTTGGTGAAACTGTCTCCATGAACTCCCCATCCTCCTCCCCTGAGTCCCTGGCACCCCATTCTACCTTCTGTGAATCTGACTCCAGACAACGGTGTGAGTGAGATCATACGCTGTGTTCCCATTTGTGTGTGGCTTGGCATAATGTCTTCAAGGTCCACCCATGGTGTCCCCTTTCCTTCTGGAGGCTGAACAATATCCCATCGAATGGACAGACCATGTTTTGTTTTCCGCCTGTCAGTGAGCATGTGTATTGTTTCTGCCTTGTACCTGTTGTGAATGATGCTGCTGTGAACATAGGTGTACAAGTATCTGAGTTCCTGCTTTTGTTGCCAGGCAGCTGCGTCTGGGGAGGTCTCTCCCTGCACACTAGGTGGAGCACCAGGTGAAAACTCAACCTGGACGGGGGAGGGTTCTTGACTCTGGACAAGAAAGAATTCTCGAACAGGTTGGACAAGTGTAGGTAAGGAAGGAATTCATTAAAGCAGGACTAGCAGTGAGTGGCAGTGGCCTTGCAGGCAGCAGAGAGCAAGGAAGAGCAGAGGGAGGAAAGGGAAGCTCACTGAACTCCTGCTCAGCATAGGGCCAGTCCCTTGGCAACTCCTAAAGCCAGGGTCGCCTGGCATTCAGTGCTTGAATCTTTACATTGTGGGAAGTAAGCCTCTACCACCCCAGGATTTGGGGGAGCTGCAGAGCACTGAATGGAGTGAGATTATATTCTGAGAACTTCCCAAAGGCAAAGAAAGGAGATTTTCAGGCAGGCTACTGCTAAAGAGCATGATCATATAGCCGCAGTCCAGTCCAGTTCACCCAGGTGATAGGAACATGCAAGTGCAAATCAGAGCTCTCAGTAGCTCCTTCCTACTTATCTGGAGTAGAAGAGAGAGAGAGTGAAGACTTGTGCTTGAGTCTGGAAAATAGAATGAAATAGTAAAGTGACAAAGACACCACTGGGAGAGGACAGAGACAAAATGCAGTAAGTTGAGCAGTGAGAAGGCTTTATTTAAAAAGGGCAACGTCAGAGAGGAGGTGCACTAGGGCTTAGGGTTCTGTCTTTTAAGGTTTTCAGGAATGGGGCAGTGGGTGTGGAGGTGCAGGCTTGACTTGTGGTCTCCTGATGTCTTTCTCTGGTGATACTATGTCACCATTCACAGTCAGTCCTCTAGATAATTCTGTAAGATAAAAACACAAGGAATTTATTGATCCAGATCCTCTCTAAAATAGTGGTTTCCTTCAAGTGCTGGTGACAGACCAGTTAAGACTGCTTGCCCTGCCTTAAGATAGAGTGGGTTATTATCTGATTACCAAGGAATGTGTTAGGCCTAACTCCCTGGGTTTTTTTTTTTTTGGTATCATTAATCTACAATTACATGTGCAACATTATGGTTACTAAACTCCCCACTTCATCAAGTCCCCCCAACAACCCCATTACAGTCACTGTCCATCAGTGTAGTGAGATGCTGTAGAATCACTACTTGTCTTCTCTGAGTTGTACAGCCCTCCCCGCGCCCCCCCAACATTACGTCTGC
>JAQQAC010003801.1:597387-629891 GCA_029783875.1 Phataginus tricuspis
CAGTCCCTTTCCCTTTGGTAACTGTTAGTCCGTTCTTGGGTTCTGTGCTAACTCCCTTGTTTTTAAAATGGAATCTTAGCTTTCAGATGGAGTCCCTCCTGTTCTGACTATACTGTTTATATCTTAGCATTTTTCATCATAGGCAGGAAAAGTTAATCACGATGCTTGTCCCATGTCCCTGCCCTATTTCACTTTCACTTCTGAAATAAAATGAGGTTTTGTGGTTCCCCGCATGGACCCACAGGCAGAGCCCACGTCAGCCAGGTCAGCTGAGCTGAGCTGTGCAGATGTGTGCAGGCACGTTCTCCTGTCACAGCCCCACCCCCACCCCACCTGGAGCGCTCAGGACGGATAAGCAGCCTGGAGCTTGGTGCCTGGAAGATTCCTCAGGAGAATGACCAGCAGTCCTAAGCCGCGCTTCCCACCCACTCCCTCAGGCCATGTGACACAGCCTCTTCCCTGCCCTAGACCCTGTGGGCAAACGTGTGTGACATGTTCCCAGACCAAGGGTTTGGAGCAGTTTGCCAGAACAGGCTCTGGGCCTTGGTCCTCAGTAAGACACTGAAACGACTTTTCTTAAACACTAAGGTCATACCGGTTTCAGTTGGCAGTTCTTGGCAACCACTGAGGCTGCCTGGCGTGGCCCCTGTGCCAGCAGGGCCCTGTGCTTCCAGCCGGCAGGAGAGGTGTTCCTGGGCCTTGGGCGCCCTCTTCTCCATTGCAATCCCGAGTTTATGTGGTAGTTGTGTGCACTCTCTTGAGGGGTCCCCGTCATAGGTGACAGGGAAGGGAACTTGGAGTCACAGTTGACGGATATGGAGGACAGAGTCTCAGGTGAAAGACACTGGGAAGAAAAAAACGAGTGGAGGGAAAATGGGCGCTTCCTACCCCACGTGGTCTGTTAAACAGGTTCAGCGAAACAAACCCAAATGTGAATGAGCATCTGTGTGACCCCAAATCGGGCTGCAGACCCAGCTGGGTGAGGTGCTATGGGAAAGCACCTGGGAGACCAGGGAAACCCGGGGACACGCCCGAGAGTGAGGGTGGGACTTAGGTGCAGGGTGTCCAGGGGCCGGGCCTAGGGGGAGGGGGCGGGGCCTAGGCATGCCATTTATGGCTGAGCCATGTGCTGGCCTGCCTGGAAGGGGCTGATGCGTGGCCAGTGCCCCGGGGACAGAACCTTGGTCAGAGGGGTCTGCCTCCCAACAAGGCGTTTGCAGACCATCATACTGCCCAAGGAAGGGGTCTATGTGGACAGTGATGTGGGACGAGAGGTCACAAGAGGCCCACACCATCAGAACTGGTGCTGGAAATGGACACTCACGCCCCGGCCAGTCTCAGTGGAGGTGTTGCTGGTCCTCAGGGAAATTACAACTGAGAGTAACTGTGGCCTTTATGAGGAACATTCCAGTTAGGTAAAATCATTTAAGAAGTGCACTTAAAAAGTCTCATTTATCTCAAAAGGCTTGTATTGTAAAAATTCTGCCTGAAAGCAACAAAAGTTCTAGGAGGAACTTGTATTTTCTGTAACTTTGAGATATAAATGCTCTACCTAGAATTTTGTGAGGGGGAAAGGTCATTTGGATACCGAATTCAGGGCTGTAAGTTAAAGTAATAAGGTCTCTGAGTCTGTTTGTGCAAAATCTGTTGCATGTGTGACCTTTTCTACCTATGGATGGTATTGCTAAAAGTAATTTGTGAAAGACTTCCATCTGGTTTCGGTGGGGAGGGAGAATTTTTCTGTACTCTTCAAGATTCTTCTCGCTGGTCTAAGACTCTGTATAGGCAGAGACCATGGGGTGTAAATGTCATCTTGAACTCAGCCGAGGGGGTAGGGAAGGAAGGTAATCACAGGAATATGAAAGAGGAAAGTGTCTGGTAAACAAATGCTGACGGACCTCAGGAAGAATGGGATAGAGAGGAATTTTAAGACTTTGCCCCATCCCCCTGCCCCCCACCCCTAGGTCATATTGTGCTGCAGGCCTCTAGGGTGAGGGCTCTCTTTCTGGAGCATGGCCTCCATCTAGATTGTTTTTATGCAGTTGGTGGGGGGCAGAGGTCAAGGTTTCTTTGAGTGTTTGGGCCTTGATAGTTTTCAGCTCTGAAATAATCTGCCTGCCAAAATAGCACATCTGGAGGTGGCTGCCCTGGGCCCCTGCAGCGGCCTTGAGGTCTGCTTGGTGCTTGGGTCAGAGGTGGGTGTGGGTCACAGCGAGGGGAGGCCGGGCCCGCCGAGGTCTGTCCTCATGAACCCTTTGTCCTTCCAGGGGCGTTCATGTGGGGTGCTCCTGTCCCCGTGTTGACAGACAGCAGTGTGGCAAAGGGCTGGGCTTCTGTGGACTCTGGGTTTTCAGTTAGCTCAGGGACATTAGGCAGCCAGGGTGTGGGTGGGCTCTTGGGCTCAGAAGGGGGTGGGGGTCAGGCAAGAATCTGCTTGCCTTCCCCGTGGAAGACAGGCCCTGCGTGGACACTTATTGCCCGGCTCCCCCAGCTTGGGCAGCTCTGCCCTCACAGGGGCTCAGCCTTGTCTTGAAAACTGGGCTAGACATGCGTTCCTTGCAGAACATTGTGAGGATCGGAGGGAAGGCCTCACGGGGAGCCTGGCGCTGCGCTGGTGCGTGTGGGCGTGGTCCAGACGGGTTGCCAGGGTCCTTGTTAGGAGTAAGGATATTTGTCACTCTATACCTTGGAGCCCTCGACCATTAACAGGGTGGGGACAGGGGGCTCCGAGAAGTGACCACAGGAGTCTCAGGTCCCTCTGTGCCCAGCAGCACCTGTGGGGCCCCAGCTGAGCCCCGGCTGTGGGCGAGGACCTGAAGGGTCCACTGGCTCAGAGAGAAGGGGAGGTTAGTGCTTAAATGCTGTTTTCCTTCCTGCTGGCCCCCAACTTTGGCTAGGATGTGGGGCTTGGGGCTGAAGCCGCTGTTGACCCGGAGCCCAGGGGTTTTCACTGGGTGCACCCTCCCCATCCTGTGTGCTCACAGCCGCCAGGCGACTCGCTGAGTGACTTCTCGGGTGGTGCTCCCTAAGGGCCCCCGCTGGGCCACATGTCCCCGGGCTGCTGCAGCAGCAACCTGAGGCCCCGAGGGCAGGGTGCGCGCTGGGCTTCACACCCGTCCTCAGCCGGCTCTGCATTTAAGGGGAAGATGCCTCTCAGGCTGCTCGTCAGAGGCTTGTGTTGGATGGAGAACTAACTGTGAATCCAGTCACGGGAGTCGCTGTCCTTGGTGCCTGTGGACAGGAGGACGGGTCTCAGCACAGCCCTGTGGGCACGCCGGTCAGCCGGGGGCCTGCCGAGGCCCTGCAGGATGTCCAGCCGTGGGTGTGGGGAGCGCCCTCCTCGGCTGTGGCCACAGAGCGTCCGACTGCTGCCTCGTGTCCTCAGGCAGCAAACCCAGCCCTACGTGGAAACCAACTGCCGCAGGAGAATGAGGACATTGTTGGCAGGCCCCCGTTGACTGGGGCGAGGCGCCTCCCGGACGGTGGGTGCGCGTCAGCAGCGGGAGAACCGCACAGAGTGTGAGCCTCCCTGCGCGCTCCGCCCCACGGGGCTTCCTGAAGCTGCTTGAGAGCCCGTGGTGGAGGTGGGCGCCGGGGCCCGCTCGGCCCCTTGGCCTCGGCAGCGGCTCTGGGGGATGGTTTGGTGTCCGGCCTTTTCCGAGGTTTTTTTCCTTTGTCCTGAGGCTCAGGCTGATGACGGCTGCCGCCCTTGCCGCTTGTCCGAGCAGGGCCCGGCCCGGTGCTTCCTGGCGCCCACACACCTGAGCCCTCCCAAGTCCGCAGCCATGCCCAGACGCCGAGGGACTTGGGGAGCGGCCTCAAGCTTTGCAGGGCCCCCCAGGTCCCCGAGACGGAGGGGGCGGTGCCCAGAGCGTGGCTGGCCTGCACGTCCCCCGTCGGGGCTGCCTGCCCTCCCGCCTTCACCTGCGCGTGGGAGCCTCGCCATTCTTCCCTGGAACAGGTGGGCTGCCTGGTCGTGTTTTTACCACCTCTGTATTTAGGAACCAACACAGAACTGCCAAATTAGACTTTTTTTACCCCACAAGATCTGATTTGATTCAACCCAATAGTGTGTGTAAACATACATGAGACACACGCAAATACATCTTGAAATAGGACTGTTCTGTTGAGACTGTTCTACAGAAACGTCTGTCCAGTCTGTTTTGGACGCCTCTCTGTGCACACACAGACCTCTCCTTTTTCATGGTTTTACATATATATCCCATTTTATGGGCATTATCTTTTCAGTTCATTGTCCGATTGGCTTTGTCTGCTCCTATCGGGTTTTTTCACCTCTCTCCCTCCGGTCCTGCTCTCGGTCAGGACTACAGCTCTTTGTGTTACAAGCTCTTTCTGCGACCCTCCGAGCCAGTGGAGGGGAGGAAGGCAGGGAGAGAGGCTCGCCCCGATAGGCAGAGCAAGGGAGGTAAGCGCCGGCTGTCCGCCCGTTCCCGCAGCCTCCGGCGCTCAGCGGCGCCCCAGCCTCTGCTGCCACCGCCGCTGGCCGCTGGCCACTCGCCGCTGGCCGCTCCTTTCCCGGGAGACAATCAGACGCGACAGGAAGTTCACTCGAAGGGAGAACTCGTTTATTGGGGCTCAGGGCACAGGATATATAGGGTGAAGTCTCTCCTGATTGGTTACACCTATGCTAATAAGGCGACTTTCAACTTTCCAATCACGCACAGAGTTGTGCGCATGCGCAGCTGAACCCCAGGGGGCTTTCAGCGGCCATCTTTGGCGTGGCTGAGATTTAATTCAAAGGTAGTTCTCAGCGGCCACCCTCGTGGCGAGGCTGAGATTCAAGGCAGTTCCCCACATGCTCCGTTGTTCACTGTGGGTTATTTAATTTGGAACATGTACCAAATGGAAGCTTTAATCTTTTCTGAAACGGTCGAGAACACATTCCTTCTCTCCATGCACGACTTACCGGAACGTCCTCGTGTGAACAGCCAATGAGCCGCGTGGCTGTGAGGAGGCTGGCCTGCCTGCCAGCCCCTCCTGGTCCACTGGGCTCTTTCCCGACCAGCCAGGGCAGCCTAGTGCCAGCGCCTGCAGCGCGGCAGGGATGGGCTGGCCTTCTCATGGCTGTCGGGAGGGGTGGTTGTGGCCTGTAGGTGCTCGTTGTGGTAACAACACAGATTCCCTGAGAACGTCTACATTTGTTTTGTTAACGAAGTTTGTGTAGGAAACTCACTGATAAAAGTATTTACTTATAAAGAATGTGTGAACCAGATTGCTGTCTGCCCGGTCACTGTGCTTGGAGAGGGGTCCACCCTGGGGACACGCATTGCCCTTAAGTCTCTACCACAGGGTCTGGCTGCCCTGCCAGAGGCACCAAGACTCTTTCCAGAGGAGTGGGGGTGATGCGGGCAGTGGGGGCTTCCTGTGGGACCAGCCGCTTAGTCTGTGTGTGTGTGTGTGTGTGTGTCCTCTTCCAGGCTGCTGGCGAGGACACCCAAGCTGGAAGCCGGCTGGAGCTCAGGCGCCTGTGCCATGGACCCTCAGGTCAGCTGGCCCTTGCAGGGGAAGGGGGTAGTGGGGGTGGCAGGGCACCGCGTGGGTGGGGTCAGCCTGACCCCTACTGGGCAGCTGCCTAGCACACCTGCCTGGAGCCCAAGGAAGGAAAACAAACCTGCCATTCCCACCCTCTTCCCTCCCACACTTCTGCCCGGAGCTCACTAGAATGGCAGGAGGCTTTCAATTCAAGGCCATTTAAAAGCTGGGCAGTTCTTGGGAGCATCACAGGTGGCACAGCCACACCCCCATCTGCTGCAGGTGTGTAGGACCAGCCTGGAGGAGAAGATGCGGCACAGCCAGCCCAAAGCTTTGTGTTCATGCACCTGCTGAGCTGGCCATCCTACCCCCACCCTGGCCAAGGTCAGCGGCAGCTCCGAGGCACTGGCCTGGGTCCTCGCCCGTCCACAGCCTGTCCTCAGCAGCCGTAGTAGGAGGCACCTGCAAGCCTGGGGATCTGGAGGCCCAGGTCCTGAGTCCCTGAGCAGCCAGCAGCACCCAACGCCCCAAGGGGTCCCCGAATGTACTTGTGAAACACCCTTGGAACAGATGGGGAACCCGTGATTTTCCGGAGGTAGCTGGAGGGCCTGAGACTGGCGGGCTCAGCAGAGATGTCAGTTGCCTAAACAGGAGAGATTCCGGGAGCTGCCCTTGTCCTGATAGAGCCCCGTCCCTTGCCCACATATTCCTGCTCAGTGCCATTTAGACTGGCCGGCCGCCATCCCTGCCAGCCACAGCTGTCCCCTTCACCATTCTTGGAGACTGATTGACGGCTCTGAGAGCGCCTGGACTGCCGAGCACCAGCTCCCAGCCGCCGCGTTTCTACTGGCAGCCTTCGTGCAGGAAGGTGTATGGGGTTGCAGCCAATGTCCTTCTGTGACAGAGGCACAGAAGGGCCCTTGGGTGGTGGGTGCCCAGTGAGACACTGAGCAGTTTCCTTCTAGATCTCAGGGTTGGCCCCCATCACAGTCTTCATCCTGTTGTAGGTTTTTCTGACTTCTCTTTTTTTCCAGTTTTTAAAAACTGTGGTAAAATGTACACAATGTAAAATGTACCATTTTAGCCTTTTTTTTGAAATATGGGCCGTTAGCATTAAGTACATCCACATGGCTGGGCTCCATCACCACCTGCATCTCCAGGACTCTGCATCTTTCCTCCTGCCCTCTGTTCCCATTAAACACTAACTCCCCTCCCCAGCCCCTGGTGCCCCTGGTGCCCCCGTTCTGCGTTCTGTCTATGCAGGTGCCCACTTCAGGGGCCTCACAGCAGCGGCATCGCGGTGTCTGCCCTGAGCCCAGCGTGTGTCATTTAGCACAATGTCCTGGGGTTTTCACTGTTGGCATGGTGCTATTGATCCACATTGTAGCATTTGTCTGACTTTTTTTGATATTTAGAAAAACAAAATAAGTGAATTAAAAAAAAATTATTTGCTGCTGTTTTCTCCAGGCTTGGGCACCAGGATTATTCCAGTTTATTTACTCCACTGGAACTGAATAGTATGAGAGTTATTTTTGCCTCCTTTAGATCAATTTTTCAATATTCCCAGCAAGATTTTCCTAAGTCTTGGTCATATCTCTTAACATTTTTGTGTGTAATTTAAAAGGATGAACAACCACCAAATAGTGCACCTTCTAAGGCATCCATTCCAACTTTCATCACCAGAAGATAAAAAGGGTCATAGTTTCATACATGGCTTGTCACAAGCTCTATTTGTTCTTGGAATTAAGTACAGTTGATCCCTGAACAACATGGGTTTGAACTGTGCAGGTCTATGTTTAGTGGATTTAAAAAAATACAGTGCAGTACTCT
The DNA here is from genome assembly GCA_029783875.1 of Phataginus tricuspis. NCBI lineage: Eukaryota > Metazoa > Chordata > Mammalia > Pholidota > Manidae > Phataginus > Phataginus tricuspis. The sequence continues at coordinate 604,711 of JAQQAC010003801.1, forward strand.
AAGTGTAACTTCCTTATGATTTTCTTAATGTTTTCTCTAACTTTATTAAAACAATACAGTTTATAATACATATAACTTAGAAAATATATGTTAATTGACCATGTAAGGCTTCTGATAATACAAGTTAAGGCTTCTGTTCCTTAACTACTTAGAATAAGTAAAGTTTTGGGGGAGTCTTTGTCATGCGTGGAATTTTGGCTACACAGGTCAGCACCCCCAGCCCTTTGTTCGAGCAAGGGTCAGCTGTCCTGTCAGCCCCCGAGCCTGCTTTCTGGCTCATGGTGCCACACAGCCTGTTCACACGCCCGCCGAAACGGCGTGGATCTATACTGCTTCCTATCTGACTGGTATTGACATTTGACTTAGTGTTACGCAAGGATTCTGGAACTGTCCTTCTCTAAACGTGAAAGTGTTTCCCTTCCATCCTGCTGAAATTCTCTTGCTATTTTATGTGGGAAGACAACGATCTCTGGTCTTATATTTGATGACCTCACCTGGTGTAGTCAGTGGCAGCTGCTGCCCTGCGTCCAGACTTTAACATTTACTTATCAACCTCTGATCAGAGGACATGTGGGCAAAGACTGCCCGCACTGTTTCCTCAACAGCAGTGACCTACCGCCACCAACCAAAGCAACAGAATTCATTCCCTTGAGGTTTGGGAGGCCAGATTCTCGAAACCCAGGTGCGGGCAGGGCTGGTTCCTCCAGTGTGTGAGGGCTGCTGCTAGGCCTGTGGATACAGGGCTCTAGGGCTCCTCCCTGCTGTGGAGAGCCCCATCCTGTCTTAACAGCCCTAATTGGCTCGTGACCCTCCCTATTCCGGTGTGACCTCATCTTAACCAGATCTGCAAAGACCCTGTTCCCCAGCTTCTGGGGGCAGCACTTGGACATTTCGGGAGATACAATGCAGCCTGCCCCACGACCCCTACCCTCCTTCCCTCTCCTGAACGCGGCATCTCCCAAGGCAGAGATGCACCATGCTCTGGAGGCGCTGGGCTGCCCTGTACCGCCGCCTCACTGAGCAGGAACCGTGAGGGTTTGATGCTGTAGAGCTCGCCCTGCACACTGGCCTTTTTGTAAGAGTGACCTTTGAGAAGTAAAAGCTGAATAGTGATACATAAGCACCTATTTCACGCACCTTATTTATAAAACAATTTGCCTTCTAAAATCTGTCCTCTGTTTTTTTTTTTTAATGAAGAAAATTAAGGGCTTAGAATATAGAAAGAAATTTCACTTGCACCTTCCTCTCCTGCTGACCTTGTCTTCCAGCCCAGTGTGTCTGTCCTGCATTTATCTGGGGGTCTCAGTAGCCCTGGCCTTCCCAATGATTCCCTCTTCATCCTGGGTCTTTGCTCTGAGCACACCTGGCTGCTGGTGCTACAAGATCTCTGTTTGCCAAGAACACCGCCCCAAATGCAGTGGGCACTCCAGCAGTGTCCCTCCTGGCTCCAAGAGCTCAGGATGCACTCAGCCGCTGCTGCTCTGCTCCTCTCAGGTCAGGCAGGAGGGCCATCACCCTCCTGACTCTGTCGGTTGGTTAAGGGGCTTGCACACCAGTCTGCCCAAAGGCTGTGATCCGTGCTCACTGCTACCCAGTACTTATTGAAAATCTGCTGGTTGCACAAAACCATCCCAGGTCCACAAAGGATGCATAGCCAGTAAAGTAGGGCTTAAGTTGATAATGGGACTTTGGCGAAGGCATGTAGATACAAGGATGACATCTAAATGATGGTTATTGCTTGACTTACGTAAAGCAGCCTCTGGAGCGTCGTACCCCAAAAGCGAGCTCACTTCTCCCATGTGGTGGTTTCTGGATGTCAGGCCAGGGGCAGGCGGACACCTGCTGTAGAACGGGAGCTCCTCCCCATCTGCAGGCAGCTCTGCCCACCAAGCCCCCTGCAGGTGCTCTTGGGCCCAGCTGTTCCCAGAGACCCTCTGCCAGCTCAGCTGCAGAAAGGGCCGCCAGCCCAAGACCAGGTTCTCACCATTTCCCAACCAACTCCCCCCTCACTGTAGGTCAGCAATGGTTCAGGCCTCCAGGATGAGCACTTCACAGAGTTGCTGGTGTTTGGTTTCCTCCAAAGCTGCTCCAAGTGTAATTTCCACAGCGAGCTGGAGCTGCTGGGCCACGACCTGCCCCAGCATGAGCACGTGCGGGAGGAGCAAGATGATGAGCTGCAGACAGACGGCAACCAGTGCAGCCACCTGGGGAGGGAGGAGAGAGGTAGGCGCCAGCCCCGCCCGCCCCCTGCCCGACAGGGGCCTCTGCTGTCCCCAGTAACTCCTGGGGAACTGGTGTTGGGGGGGTGTTGGCTGGTCGCCTGCAAGGTTGTTGCTGGGCTGGGCTTGATCGTGGGACAGAGCTGGCCTGCAGAGCTGGTCGGGTGAGACCCACTAGGTTTCTGTGTATGGACTGTGCGTCTGGTTCCTTTGCATCACCTCCAGTGTGTTGTGGCTCGTGAAAGCTCTACAGTAACTAGGGCGCTGAGGTATGCTGGGCTCGTTTCCACTCAAAACAGGCCCAGAGAAGGGTGATGTTCCCCAGGTCAAACAGTGGGACTGCACTGGGCCGCAGCTCCCAGGCTCCTGCCTGCCCCTCGTCCTCGTCCTGGGCACCCCCACAGACAGGAGCCTCCATCGGCTGCCAATGTGTTGAGGTCCAGCCACTTCCAGATTTGGGCCTGGACCGGAGCTCAGCAGAGTGCACATTAGAGTCCCACGAGGGACTTCCCCAGCTGCTCAAGTTCTGACCTACGCCCACGCCCCGGTGAGAACAGCGCCCACCCTAGCGAATAGGATGAAATCCTGCTGCCTGGGAGGCACCTGGCATGGGGGTTGCACTGCCCTCTGGTGGCTGTGGAGGAGTTCGGTCCGGTGGTGGGGATGTGGCCTGAGGTCTGTATTGGCCAGGGTGGGCCAAACATGGTCTCTGCCTGAGTCCTGCCAGCGTCTTCTGGAACAAGAGCTCCTGGCCCCCTTTGGGAAGGTTTGGGAGGGGATGGGACCAGGAACGGCTCTGCTGTTGGGTGCTGCAGGAGTAACTGACCGCAGGCTATTGCCCTGGCGGTCCTGCGCCCTTCTCCACCATTCTGCCCGTAAACTGCAAAGCCTGGGGGACTCATGGCATTTGCGGGAGTGACTTCACTGCTCTGGTGGATACCTGGCATGTTCTTGACAGGATTTGGAAGCAAACAGCAGAGTAGCAGCTCTGGCAACTATGGTGGATTCATGCCCTGAGCTGGACACAGGAGTCCACCAGCACTCCTCCCGTTGCTGGGAAAGGTGGAGAGCTCAGGGAGTCAGGCAGTCAGCTCCGCGGGAGGACGGCAAGGCAGTGACCTTCCCGGGTCAGGAAAGACCTGGTGCAACCGCGCCTGGACTGGGCCACGAGGGCCGGTGCAGCGTGGCTCTTTGTAAATGGGGAAGCGGGATTGGCAGCAGCCTAAGCAGAGGCCTGACACTGGGAAGGCCAGGCCTTAAAAGGTGCCGAGAGTCATGGAGTTTGGCGGGAGTGCTTAGAATGTCAGAGGTCGAGGTCCAGGGTGAGTTGCGCTTAGGTCGGCCTTGTCTCTGGAGCAGTATGACAGTGAGCGTATGACAGGTTTGGGTAGAGGGAGCTGCGGTCTGCGAGCCGGGTGGAGCTGTAGGGCCGCAGCGTGCCGGGAGCCTGGCTGCGGGGCCCGCGGGGCCCGGACCTCTGACTGGTAACCCGCCTGCAGGCTAGGCATGCGGTGCACAGGATGGGGTGGTGGGTGGGAGGGACTGAGAGGATTGAGGATGGCGCAGAGGCTGCTGGAGGCTGGGGCGAGGACGGGCATTCCACTGGGTGAATAAGCCCGAGGCAAGTGAGCACAGAAAGGGCGCGATGTAAGGGAAAGTGTGACAGCTGCCACTGCCTGATCCTCCCCAGAGGCTGCGAGCACGCCCGTTTGTTCACCCCTGCAAATTGTTGGGCACCGTGGGCGCCTGGCAGTGTTTGGGGGCTGTGAGTTTGGCAGCAACAAAACAGATAAAAGCATAGGAGCCCTTACGGAGCCTGCATTCCGGTGAGGGGGCCCGAGCGCAGCCAAGTGGGCGCACATGACGGCGTAGGGGGCACGTGGCTGCGGGAGTGGGCAGTGGCCCTGGCAGATGGCAGTGAGTAGCCCTGAAGGGGGAGAGAACCTTCTCTCCGGGACTCGGGACAAGTGGGACGGTTGGTTCAGGGACGTCAGGGGCGTGTGGGCCTTCTGGGCCGTGGTGGGGACAGGGTTATTTAGTGAAGTGGCTGGGGATGGTGGAGGGCAGAGGGCAGGCCCCCCTCGGTCTACCTGCAGAGCCTGTGTCCCAGTGGCTTCCTCAGCTGGCACCTGGAGGGTGGCAGGTGTGGAACTGCCTGCAGCGGCTGCAGCCGGCCCACAGCCCCACAACCTGTGGGCAGGGATCCCAGCATGACGGCCCGGCCCGTAGGCTGGTGGGGCGTCTCTGCAGAGTAGGAGGCCTGCCTCTCCAGCCGGGCTTCTGCTTGATCAGGCCCTTTTCCTAGATCCACCCCCCCTGCCTGTGCTGCCCTGAACTGCGGGTCCTGTCTTCACACTGGCTCTGGTGCAGCGTCACAGGCTCAGCTGAGACCACCAGGGTGTGCTGTGGAAGCAGGAGCCTCCCATCCCTCCCTTTTCCGGTCTGGGTGGAGCAGGGCAAGGGGCGGACAGGGCCATGATCTGAATCTTCTCTCTGCTGCCCCTGCCTGAACATGCAGATTCTGAGAGTCTGGAAGAGATCATCCAGGATATTGCCAGGCAGCTTGCCCAGGTTGGGGACAGGATGGACCGCAGCATCCGCCCGGCGCTGGTGGACCGCCTGGCAGTGCAGCTCATGAATGTGAGCCTGTCGGAGGAGGTAGGCGAGAAAACCCGCCAGCGCCTTTTCTGGGTTAGGCAGGAAGTGTGAAGCCTTTTTCACATGTCAGTTCAACCAACAAGGCCTGTCTCCTGCCTTCTGCCAGTCAGACCGATGCCCAGTCTCATCAGGAGTGACCCCGCTCACGAGGACTGGAGGCAGAAGCATGGCATGGTTAACTGTCCTTCAGAAGGGTTAAGTTAATGGCATCTAGGAAACCTGAAAGTCAGTCAAGAGTTTGAGGATAAAAATGTCCAAAAAGATTAACAAAATGTATATGATGCTTCCAGAAATAACATCTTTTCTTCAGTTGTAGGGAGTTGAATAAAAACGCCACTTGTGTGCAAAAAAGTGAAACAATCTTGGCTTCATGGTTATAAGCAGGGCAGATACTCTCAGAGCTTCACCCCTCACCAGGCCCTGGGACTAAAGGGACCTGTCTAAGGCACTCTGTCCTTCCTGAGGAGCTGTCTTGGGGGAGATGCCCAGGCTGCCGTGCATGCCCCCAGAAGGTCAGAGTAACGGGGGTTCCTTGCTCTTGACTACCAGCCAGAGGTGTGTGTAGGTGCCCCATTACCTAGAAGTTCTTTCAGCTTCCAGGACTCTGCAGTTCAAGCCCCTGGCTCCCAGGCAGGCTTGTCCCCCCCCCAGTGACCTCTGTCTGGTGCTTTCTAGTGGCTGTCATAGAACCGATGAGCATCTAGCAGTGACCTGCCCCAGAGGCTCCCTTAATTCTTCACAGGCATCCGAGGCTGAGGGTCCCATGTGGTTTGGGTGCCACCTCAACCCCTTTGTCCCCCTTCCTGAGCCAGGCCTGCACCAGTAAAGTTGGCCTAGGACATCTTGGTAGTCAAATAATTTTTTAAGTTTAAATTTTAAATTTAACCTTAGATGCAGATTGTGACTTCAATTGAAGTCAGTCTCATTAGTGTCTCATGTGAATGCATGGGCCAGTATTTGGTCCATGAGTTTCCCTCCAGGGAGTGACCTGTCCCCCCTTCCCATTGCCTCTTGAATAATTCTTATTCTGTCCCCCAGCCTACTTTGCTGTTGAATAAGTACTTGCCTCTGAAATGAAAGCTCGCTTCTTCATACGTAACATCGGAGGGCCGTTTCCTATCAGGTGGGAGCCTATTAGTAAACTCGGCTCTGTGTGACCTTCTGTCTCGGCCCCTGCAGGACAGAATGAGATGCCTCTATGCTGCTTTGGAGGAGGTCATGCAGACCTGCCCTAAAGACCTGGAGGAGGAGAAGACCATGCTTCTGTTGGCCATGATGCTGGCCAAGAAAGTGGCTGATCACACCCCGTGCTTGCTCCGTGGCGTCTTTCGCACAGCAGTGAACTTTATTAACCAGAACCTGTTCACCTATGTGAGGAACTTAGTCAGAAATGTAAGAACCAAGTTGTCAGCTCCTCGGCAGTTCAGAGTCCTCCTGGTCTCTGCATGCTCCCTACACCCATCTGCCTCCAAGGGCTGGAGCCCAGCAGAGCCCTTTGCCACAGGCTTCTTTCATCCCTTCTCTGCTTCTGGTGACCGAACCCTGAGGAAGGCTCTACCTTCCTGCTCAGGTGGAAAGGCTGATTTTGCCTTCGTGAGCAAGAAAATTATGTGGCAGAAGCTGGTGATGAACACCTGATGTCCTTTGGAGCTTTATCAGTTGTATTTTTATGACATGCTGTCAGAGGGATGGCAAAGGCTTCATACTGTTGATGTAGTTGCAACCTATGGTGTAGATGTGTTGGGTGTCGATGTGGAGCTGATGAAGTGGTGGGACAGCCCAAGTTGAGCTTCCTAGGTCTGCTCTCAACCTCACCTTGTCACAAAAATAACTAAATTTCAAAACATGCTTTCCAAGAACGATGAGGGAGAGAGAGACCAGGAGAACAGTCAGGAAGGGCAAGAGCTATCTATAATCTTCCCCTGGAAACATCTGCCCCATCACTGGGCAACTGGAAGTCAGTCCTGCTGCTGTGGGGGAGGGCAGGCCTCAAGTCAGCTGCCTCATTTCACAGACCGGAGTGGAAGTCAGTGTAGCTGGTCTGTAAATGTGAAAACATTAGTGCAGGTGTGGGATTGTGTGTCGGAAGCAGCGCTCAGGCATCTCGCCCTCTTTAACATTTACTGAAAAGCCTTAACAGCATTCCCTATGTGCTGTGCTGCTGTTACACAGGCATTTGAAAATAGAACGGATATAAATTCAAGTCAGGGGTTAAACAAGCTGATCTCAGCAGCTGGAAAGGCCTTTTTTGCCATTGCTCCCATGCCTTGAGAAGGATGTGGGGGTGTGGGATGGCCGGGCTCCAGAGCAGGTTTTTGCACAAACCCCAGCTTCGCTCCTGTTAATTAAGTACTGAATCCCAGGTGTGTGGAGTAGACTGGCTGACTCTTGTTTTCCTTTCTCCCTCTAGCGGATGGACTGAGTAGTTGACTCCACAGAAGCATGTCTGGTTAAAACTTGACACGGCGACAAACAGCATGGCAACCTCCAGCAGACACAGAGCCCTGGCCATTTAAATGAAGGTTTCAGAGAAGATGGGCATGAGATGATAGCTATTTATTTGTTTTAAAGATGATGTTTCAATATACTTGATGAAAATGTCAACATGAACACACCGAATGAGTTTCGTACCACCTTCTAAACCCACCACACATGTGCCTTTATCTTACTTCAGCCGTACAGCCCCTCACCTCAAAATTAAATTTTAAAAAGTAGATTGTAAGGCAGAAGAAAAAACACACTTTCCCTTGTTAAAGAACTTTAAAGTCCACCCCTGGGGCAGATCTTGGAGCGGGCAGTGTCATTTGAGGGGAGCAAGGATTAAAGGAGGAATTCGAGGAGGAATGCCCATCCCTCCAGCACATGCAAACTCCTCTCAGAGGAAGGAACATCGTAATACTAAGGCAGCAGCAGTCTTCCTGTTTAAAAAAGCGAAGGGTACAGGTTGTGTACTGGTGCTCAGTACTCAAACAGTGAGGGAAGGTCAGCCTTGAAACATCTGTTTGATATTTTTCAACTTGATTTCCTTCTTTTTTTTCTTTTTTGAGTCAACAAGAACTGTAGGCGATTAAAAGGTGTGGAGGGACTTAAGAGCCTATGTCAACCACAGTTTCCAGAATCAGGTAACTAAATGCACCTTTTCTTTTTCTAAGAAGTCCTGACTTTGATAACCATTTTAAGGGGATGGAGTACCAGAAGCTGCTGTGTACATCCTGTGGGGAATGTAGGCTAAGAATCTTTTATTTTCACTTCTCCGCCATGTTGTTCAGCTCACCCATGCTTAAGAAGCTGCAACTGGAGAGAAGAGACTTCTAGGCATAAAAGAGGAGAAAGAATAGACTTAAAAATTCAACTATTGAGGTGGTTTCCTCTCCTAGGGACATAGTCAGATTATAAGTAATCAACCAGGGAGAGCGTCCATGAGAAACAGTGCAACGCTGAGCTGTTATTCCCAGCATGTTTCCTGGAATTCCCTTTAAAAGAAGTATGGTGATGGCTGGGTCCATACCACACATAGCAACTCTTAACAGCAGTGCTCTTGTTACTGTGAACAGGAAGGCTCTGAACCAGAGTAATTAGGTACTAATAAACACTTTGTTACCAAAATAGTTCCCAGTTCCTTGAGAATTTAAATGGATCAGAAGATTAAAAATGTACATTATTAAGCATTAAATATACTACACACTAGGGCTGGGCCTCAATCTGGTACCTGTAGTGTGTTACAGATACTAAGAGGAAATAGATGTTGCCATGCAATTAGGACCACCATTTGGAAATAAATCTTCCAGCAACACTATTGAGGGATTCATGTCACAGGGAAAACAAACTGAGTCACACATATACATACATGCCAACCATCCAGAAATGTGTCAATGAAAACAGATTCTCACTAGGGAAAGAGATTTTCTTCCAGGAGTAGCAATTTAAATGCAAACAGTCAACTTGGAGCTAATGGAAAAGACTTCTAAAGCAGCAAGTGATCCCAGCCTCTCTCGTAATGTTTTCACAGCATCTTTACCTGACAGTGTTTTGCTTAAATTAATATAGTAGGCCACCATTTTGATGCAGTCTGTACACACATTTTGGTGTAAATTTTTCCAAATTTCTTGGTTGTAAAGCAAGATTATCACTCCCTTCCCTACTCCAGCATTATAAAAAGATTGCACCATATCAGAAATAAATGTTCCAATCTGTAGTACATCACAGCCATGATGACTTGGGCATGTCCTGGAAACGAGTATTTTATACTGACAATCCTTGTGGATGCAACTGAAATGTGACTTTAATTCAGACCGTGTTTCATCCTGTTTTTTAAATATTTGAATTAAATTACCAGAATTCCTTGGTTAAAGGTAAAAAGATGTTTGGTGTATGTGTGAGTCAGGCAGAACATTCGGTGTGGTCGGGTCTGACTGTTCTGAGCTCACCTCTCAGTCCAGTGTTCCCTACTGAGATGCATGACCCTGCTTCAAAGGGTTGTGACACCAGAACCTGCTTTTATGTGCTAACAGTGTCATTAACTGTGCTGACTGGGAACCTGGACATGGAGCATCCGCTGGACATTAGGATCATGTTTTTGTACCTGAAGGCAAAGCAGGCACGTGTGTACTTGTGACTGCAAGAGTCCCCTCCTAAGTCACAGGCACGAGGGACCACATGAATGGTGAGACTGTCAGTTACCTTCAGCTCATTTTATTGCGGCCCCCAGTGTGTTCTCCCCAACACAATGTTGCCAACACAAAGCACAGTTCACAGATTTGAATTCTGTTCCTTCTCCCCAAGTTGGCTAAAAGGCAGAAACGGAGGGAAAAGGGAAGTCAGAATAACTCACAGGGATGCACAAAGCGCGTCGGCACTGTAGGAGAGCTGTCAGGACGTCACCCGGAAAGGAGCTGAGCTGCTGGGGTGAGCCGTGTACTGACTCACAGGACGGCCCCTTTCTCTGGGATTTTGAGATGAGAGCAGCAGAACCAGTAGGTTGAATTCAGTTAACAATGACTTAGGAAGGACAAGGCACTTTGAATCCAACAAGGAATGAAAGGCTGAGACAGGAAGAAGTCACCCGGAAACAAGCCCCCCACCCGTCCTCTGGCGTGGGCCTCAGAGCACACCCACGCTCCTAGAAATCCTCAGAACGGCCCAATACGCCAGACGCAACAGGGAAGACCGAACTTTGCCTCTTGGTCCTGAAAATTTCATAGCGCTTGATCTGAACAGTACACTGATTAGCCAGTTTCTTCTAGAGGTTGCAAAGAATACTCAAGGGTGGTGGAAGCCAGCAGAACTGCTATGAAATTCCCCCTTAGGAGAGGTGAGAACAGGCCAAGAGCCACATTGTACCAGCTGCTGTGTCTTGACTTGTTACAAGGCCTGGATGCCTGGCAAGTATCCCTGAGAGCAGTTTCCACCTGAGCTGTCACAGCTGCCTGGCCAGGGCTCCTGCAGTATAAGTACAAGCATGTGGAGGGCTCTATGCTTTTAAATCAGGGAACATGGCAAACAGGTAGAGACTTAACAGTCTTGTGCAAGGAAAGGAAAGGCGGGATGTAGTATTTTAGTAACACGACATGAGTTTCTAGCTGGCCATGGCGCCTTATAATGAGGTGACTAAAAAAAAACTAACTGAAGGAGAAGGCAGTACAGCACGGAGACAAGTCATGACTCTACAGCATCTTACTACGCTGAAGGACAGTGACTGCAATAGGGGAATGAGGACATGATATGGGTGAATGTTAAAACCACAATGTTCATGTGAAACTTTCGTAAGGTTGTATACCAATGATCTTTAATTTTTAAAATGTGACTGAATTTCAAGAAATTGGTGTTCTACAGCCAACGTGGCTACTAACTTCCCATACCCCAGTGTATAGGGGTAAAACAAGGCTCTCACTGGGAAGCCACTGGGTGTCACTTCTGAGCAAGCTGTGCATGTGGCTGAGCCTAGCCACCCCTTCTGTGCTGGGGCCCTCTGAGTGTAATGAGGTATCCCCAGCTCCATTCCACAACCTATGGCATAGGCAGGGAAGAAGAAAAATGGGCAGCTAGGTAGAGGGAAGGGGACGGGGTGGTGCCAAATAGTTTCTAACATATTAACTAGGAAAGCTAATGAAAGATTGGTGCCAGTGAAAACTCCTTGTTCTTTAACACAGCATGGCTAGTGTTTAAAGGGAAAGCATCTGGTGTAATCAGAAGCTGGGAACGACTCTGGACATACTCTTAGTGCTTGCACACTTGGTATCTAGCTAGACTAGATGGGCCTTTGCAAAATCTAGAAGGTGGCTCCCCCACTTCCAGGGCACAGTATGTGGGCATGAGCTGCCCTTGTGCAGCATACAGTTGGCACAACCATTTGCTGAGAGCCTGCCAGTACTGCTTTGCAAAGTCACACAAAAAAGCAGGTGACTTGGGAGTCAGAAAAATTCAAATCACTGGCTTGCTTCTCATGCTAAAAGACTAGAAATGTTATTAAACTGATCGGTTTCACTGCCAAAGTGTGAACGGGGTGGGGGTGGGGGGTAAGGACTATGAACAGAACTGGGAAGGGCAAGTAAGCGCAGTCTCTAGTGTCCTGGGCGCAGCCACAATTTGCAAAACTTGAGGGTACCCGTGCTTTCATAGGACGTGGAGCTCTACTATGGAAAGTATGTGCCCTTCACACAGCCCTCTCCCAGCTGAACAGTATCACAGGAGGCTGTTGCTATGGGAGGGCTTGGTCCTCCAGAGAAGAGGCAGCATTTTTCTGGCATCAAGTATGTCGCTGAGATGTTAAATGATACATGGCAGGCCCCCCCCTTATCTGCAAAAAGACGTCCCAAGACCCCGCAGGGATGCCTGAACCCACACAGTACTGGATCTCAGATGTACTGTTTTTTTCCAGTACATATGTACCTGTGCTGAGGTTTTATTTACGAACTAGGCACAGTAAGAAAACAATAACTAATAATAAAATGGAGCGGTTACAACTGGGCTGACAAGCCAGAATTTTTCTGGCTGCATGGCCAGTGCAAAGCGGCTCCTGTCGTGCTTGTGAGGGAGCCGGGGGTACCAAGTGACAGACCGCCTGCACGGTCACCTGCAGCATGGTCATCACCTCAAATCCTCTGAGAGACAAGTTTGTGTAAAAAGATGCAAGAGGTTAAGAGGAAGTGGAAAAAATGTTCTTACCTTTAATACCTTTTATTTCTATGAAACACTTCAAAATAACTTAAAAACTCCATGGGTATGGCATTTGTCCATGTCATGCCTTTAGGGAAAAAGGCACGGAGCAGGCAAGACTTTTATGTTATTACAGGGAATTAGCACAAAGGCTGAGGAAATTGATTTCCACAGGAAGTTAACGGTAGCTGTGCTTCAAAATACCATGTCTCTGGGTTCACTGTTAATTCCCCCAGGACACACCTATGTAGTGGTTACATTTGATATAAAAAATGGGCAAACAGGTGAGGAATTACCAAAGATGACTTTGGGAAGTGACTGCCTGAGCCAGGTGGCCAACACCTGCTTTTTAGCGAGAGAGCTTTCTACAGGGAGCTGATGACCGTGAGCCCCTAAAGGCACACTGCAGACTCTGACTTCTATGGCCCTGGAACTGTTACCATTTTAATACACAGGATAAAGTAGCATCTTTTAATTCTAGTATCTTTCTCTAGAAACCTTCACTGGCTTTTTAAGCAGTTAAGAGTTCTGGAGGACCTAACAAAAACTCTTCTCAAAGTTCAAAAAATGGGGATAACCAGGTGGCCTTTATTCTGCATTTGAGTTTCATAAACAAGTTGGTTACCCTTGAATCTTTCCTTAACCTGACGTTTAGATGTTATATAAGTCAGGAGCCAGGAAGGAATGGCCTCCTACCAGCCCCCACCAAAAAAGGGGGCGCTGAAATGTAGTAGCAAAAACTAGGAGCTGCTGTCCGAAGCAGCCCCTGCTGGCACGCGCCTTCGACTGCCACAGGTGGAGTGAGGAGTGGAGAGAATGGCACTAGCCCAGCTGCCGACTCCGGACTGACACCCCATGTAGAGAAGCCGATGGAAGACAACACCTGCACCATTTCCCAGCACAATGCACCCAGATGGCCCTGGGTGAATGTTCAACAGAGGGCACAGCAAAGCAGCGCCCGATGGCAGTGTGCCACCTGGGTGGGACACACCTGAGGACCTAGCCACAGACCCTTCAGCGGCTCAGAAATGAACCTGGTTCCTTTTTGTGCTATATGTGTCCCGCCAGTGGGGTGGAGGATAGCTTAAAAGTGTGAACACTAGAAGGAAAGAATTTTATTCTAAAAGAGAAAATCACAGTGACTCACCACGACGCTCTGACGCTATGCAAACACCAGTGCAGCAAGAGAACACAGAGTGCCCTGATGCACGTGTCAGAGCCTGCGGGGAGCAAGGGCTTCGCTACACGCATCTCATACATCCTCATCTCCAGGGATACTAATCAACGTGTGCCAAAACCCTTAAAAATATCGCTTAAAAACGGGACACCAGAACTCAGAACACAAAGGTACAGTGCACAATACAGCTCAACGGACAAACACTTCAGACCCTTTCTTGGCCAACTTTTAAACAGTATGTTGCATCTGGGAGACTTAATTTTAAGAAATACATTTTTAAAAGCACATTCAAAACATCATTTTGATGGATGAGGATAGACCAAAGTAATTTTTTTACAAATTTCAGGATCTAAAAAGTAATTTGTTATGTTTCTAAGGTAAATCTGGGGTGACCTGTACCAAGCATGCTGTGTCCTACGTCATGATACTGAGACCCTCAGGCAAGAAAAGACACAGTCCCACCCACTTACAGACAGGCTCAGCCAGGGGAAAGGAAATCATGCTGGTTCCCCAGCACACACAGGTCAGGATGGTTTGGGTTTGGACTGTGAAGGGTTTAGTGAGAGAGCCTCCACTCTCAGATCTGAAAGCCAAACTGGATCGCAAGGGCAGCCTCAAGAATTCAAACTCTTTTCCCACTTTTTGTTGCAGTGATATTTAGGAGACTTTCTGTATTTAATCAGAGTTATGATTCAACTCATCTGGAAGCCCAAGCATGAAAATCCTTACCACATGGCAAGAGACCACAGAGGAGATGGCTGCCCAGCAAGATGGGCCAGATGTGGGAAAGCCACAGTAGCCCTGGCAGACACTGGGGCTCGTGGCAGTGCCCACAGCCCACAGGGAGGCCTCACATGGAGGCCCGACAGGGACCTCAGGTCATCTACACCACCTGCTTCTGAATGACACAGACCTCTAGCCGGAGTCGTTACTTGCCCTAGCATCCCCAGGCAGGGAACTCTGGGTCTCTCTTATTTTGTAGTGATTTTTTAAAGAGGACTAAAGGTGGTATCTTTACAAGGGGGGCTGCAGGGCACATGAGGGACGTGCCAGTGCATAGCACGCAGTCTCCCTGGGATGCTGGGAGGCACCAGGGTTGAGGAGGAACGGAGCAGTACCTGAGGCAGCTGGGGTACAGGGGTGGGCACCCTCGTGCTACAGGCCTGAGAAGGTGCGGAAGACAAGAGCCAAAACAGCATGTTCATCAGGAAAGATGAAAGACTCCAAGGGCAGAGACATGTCAGTAGCTAAAGAGCCCACAGCTAAACCCTCCTGCCTGGGACTTTGATCCCAGATTCTCCCAAATTAACCCTCTCCTCCCAAAGCTGTGGATCTCAACATGACGATTTCCCCCCCCAGGAGATATTTGGCAGCGCTGGGAGACATTCTTGGTTGTCACAACTGGGGGAGAGGCTGACGCTTGGTGGAGGCCGTGGGCGCTGCCACACACCCTGCGGCGCACAGACAGCCCCCACCGCACAGAAGCGTCAAGAAGTCAGACGCCAAGGCTGAGAAACCCTGTTCTGGGCAGGGAGGGGTACTTTACCCACGAGATTCTGAATCTAGCATAAGCCCAGGCTCTCGGAACCTAGAACCAGACAAACGTGAAGCCCCCCCACCTCAAAGCCCCATCGTGGACCAACCCACTGCCTTGGAGCAGCAGCCCTCCCATTACCCAGGGCTCCGCAAATGTCCAGTCAGATGCTGGCAGTTCAAATTCAGTCAATCCAACTAACTCCGCCCATCTTTCTGTCTTCCTCTTCTGAGAACCCTGCTACTTCTTCCTCAGAGCCAGCGCTACGCCCACAGCCACTGCCAGGAGGGCGAGCGCGGCGGCCCCTCCAAGCAGCAGTAAGGACCTGCCCTCAGACAGGGCGAGGGCCCTCCCCTCCCCGGCAGGACGCTCCCTCCCCCCGGGCCTCGGCGCTCCCTGGGGCTGCAGCACAGGGCTCGCGGCCGCGCCTGGCCCAGCAGGCTCACTCGCAGCTCTCCTCTCCATCATCGGGGGCTCGTCGCCACTGAGCTCCAGGAGCACAGACGAAGCAGGCCCGGCTTTCTCGGCCGCCAGCATTTCTGGGTCGGGTTCCTTCACCTCCAGCAAGGATGTGGCAGGGCCGTGTGGAGGCAAGGGCGCGGGGGCTTCGGGGAGCAGCTCCTGCAGCTCCCTGGCTAGGGAGACTGCAGGCGCCGCAGCAGCCTCTTCCACGCCCTCTGCAATTTCCTCTTTCTCCACGTGCACGATGTCAGAATTGGACGAGTTGTTCTCACTCTTTTCTCCAGCCCCGTTGCTATCTAAGCTTTTGACCTCTTCAGGATCCATCGCGATCTGCTGCCAGGACTCGGGACCTAGGGACACTGGTAGGCTTTCTGTGTGCCAGCTCTGGCTGGCTGACAGCGAAACTGGCAAGCTCTCTGACTGCCACGAAGTGGTCACAGTTGGGGACTCTGGAGGACTGACTTGTCCAGAGTTGTCGCTGGGCAGGATATAAATGTCATTGCTGTCTTCTGCAGCGACCCCAGGGTACTCTTCTCCCTCTGCCTCAAGATTAAGGACAGTGCCCTAGAAGAGGAGGAGGAGAGCCGACACAAAGATTGGTAAATATATTTACAATAAATGCAAATCTGGACAAAAAAATTCCCAAACTGAAGTTCCAGGAATAAGTACATTGTTTAAGCCCCCTTTTGTAGTTTCTGGGTTCACTGCATTTACTTGTAGACCAATGCAGAGGAAGAATTTTTAACAAAACAGCTACAAAAAATAAAAAAGTTAATTTATATTCAATTTATATATAGTCAATGCGATAATCAAGGCAAAAGAGTAGAGAAAACAAAGGCAAGAAGAACTTTGCTCCCAGAGAATCCATCACTTGGCAGGGTGGAGCTGTACCACAGCCAAAGTGCTCTGACGGGAAATGGCTTCTCTTGGCGGGGCTGGAGGGACAGGGAGGTGGCCAGCGGCCTCAGGACGACTGCAGAACAGGTCAGAGTCCCTGGGAAAAGCCGGGTGGAAGACGCCATACCAGCAAAAGCACAGGAGAATAAAAGGGAAATAGCAAATAGCCCAGTTTTGTTAGCGCACGGTGTCCACAAACATGAAGTTCAGCTAGGGCGGGACAGAATTAGGAAATATGGACAGTCCAGCAGGAAACGGCTGGGCCACCAAACAGCAGTGCCACTTCAGATACCCCGAAAGCAGCAGCAGGTGAGGGACACAACAAACGCAGGGCTTTTGCTTTTCTCCTTACCCAGAGTCTACATGAAAGCCACACAAGGAGAGAGGAGCAGTCTTCAAATCACATTTCACACTTTAATTTGACAGGGCCTATCAGATGCTGTGTTATGTGCCACTGTTAGAACAATGACGTCCAGTTTTTGTTCTTAAAAAAATTCACTGTCTAGATGTGAAGTGACACAGGAATAAATAACCTCAAAACAATACAGTGAGCTTTAAGAAAGGTCTATGCACGGGGGGTGGGGGAGGGGACGGGGGAGGGACTAGGGGAACCAGAAAGGCAGGAAGAGAACCAGGAGAGTGTTGTGACATCACAGAAATCTATAGGAAGTTGTATAATGTCTGGATGACACTCAAAAATGCTGGGGAGAGCCTAAACAGGACATGTAAAGCAAATTAGTTCCCACTTTATTATGTGATTATAGCCACTATTTATATGAAGTAGGATAAATTTACGCTTCAATCATGACTAAGAACTTTCTCTTTACATGAAGGCTCTACTATAAATCAGTAAATAGTCCCTCCATCAGCCCCACCAAGAGAAGGAACCAAGAACACACCTGAACAACCAGACTATCGTATGATCTACATTCTGTCTCACATCCCAGTTCAACCCCTGCTTTAATTTCCTTAAGAAGAGGGCACAGGAGGCATCAGAGAGAGCTCATGAGTGAATATGAGCAGAGGAAAAACAGTACAAGAATTAAAAATATAGTATTTGTAGTAAGAAAGAACTGGTTTGAATCCCAGCTCCACCACATACCAGCTAGCTGTGTGAATGTAAGCACCTTGCTTAGCCTCTTAAACTTCAAATTCTTCATAAATAAAATGGGGAAGACTGGCTTGATAAGGCTGTTACAAAACTCAGACACACTATTTGTGGTGTTGTGCATAGTGATCAATCAATTATGCTATTTTTCCATTGTCATTTTTATTGTTTTTGGTGGGATGGTGGCAGGACAAAGAGCTACTCTAAAACACCATCTACAGAAAAATTTTTAAATAAAAGCAATTTGAAACAAATTTTACTTTAAATAAAAGCAAAATGAAACAAAACCCTTCCTTGGGTAGAGAAATTAACAAATTTTCCCTTCTCCATCATCTCTGCTAAATAGAAATATCAAAAGCTGGGAATAAAATCTCTCTTTAGAAATTATAATATTATACATCAAACCAATATAGGGCTCCTTCTATTGGGCAGGATCACATGAGAGTGCATATTACAGCTGCCTCTTCAGCACGGAGGTCAGAGCGCCCATCTGCCAATGACATCGGCAGTTCTGACTCCCCCAGAACTTAACTACTATTTGCCTACTTTTGACTGGAAGCACTGACAACATGAACAGTCAGTTTAACACATACTGTGACAGTAAAAGAATGTAAAATACACATGGGGCTCTGCTGCTTCTTAGGACTTGAGATTAGTGGGTATTCAATAATCTCAGCAATCACTTCAAGATACTTTGAGTCACGTGAAGATACTCTCCTGGGTTTTTTTGCACATGTCTCTAAAAGAGGAAAGAGCATATGGACGCACCATTAGAGATTTCTGTTTGCTCTTTTTTAAAATCTTTTATTCCTTTTTTTTAGTATTGAGATTTACATTCATAAAATTCACATAACCTAACATGGTGAATGATTCAGTGGTTTTTAGTATATTCACAGTGTGCTAATTAAAATATTATCATGATTTAATTCCTAAACATGTCCATCATCTCAACAAGAAACCCACTGGCGGTCACTCCCGAGTCTCCCCTGCACACACCGGCTGCTGCGAATCTACTTTCTGCCTCTGCCTTTGCTTCTTCTGGGGAAATTCCTATAAAGGGAACCGCACAGTATGTGGGCGTTTGTGCCTGGCTTCCTTCACGTCCCACCATGTTTCCAGGGCTCCTCCATGCTGCAGCCTGTGTCAGTGATTCCTTCTCTGTGTTGGCTTCATAACATTCACTGTATGGATTCACTGATTTTATCAGTTGGTCAACATTTGTTTCTACCTTGTGGTGACTGAACAGCACACTACTACGAATACCATGTACAGGGTTTTGTTTTGACTACCTATTTTCAATTCTTTTGATTATATACATAGGCCTGGGTTTGCTGGGTCACATAATTCTATGTTTGTTTACCAAGGAACTGCCAAACTGTTTTCCAAGGCAGCCGTACCATTTTATATTCCTCATGGCAATGTACAAGGTTTCCAATTTCTCCTCATCTTTTTCAATGCTTCTTTCCTTTATAGCCATTCTGAGATGTGAAGTGCACCACACTTTGTTTTGATTTGCACTTCCCTGGTAACTAATGATGATGAACATTTTTTCATGCATTTACTGGCCATTTGTGTATCTTCTTTGAAACAAGGTTTATTCAAAGCTTTTTAATTGGGGTGTCTTTTTATTGTTGAGTTGTTGTTTTATTCTTAAACAAGACTGCTACACAGTTGGCTATTAAAATAACCGATTGTTTGGTAGTAAGGGTGATGAGGGTGAGCCCAGAGGGAACAGAAGGGTATAGCACTAAGGTAACTAATGGTCTACTCAACTTAATACTTCCGCTTTTTAGTCTTAAAAAGGTCTCTGCCATTAGTGCCTTTCCTCATGTGGATTCCTTTCAAAAGCCACACAACCAAAAGAGACTTCTAGGGCTAAATTGTTAGGGATTTCATCTCCTTTAAACTCTCATTATATTTTCATCAGTATAATGGTAACGTAAAAGACTCCCTGGCTCTGGGGCTACCATCAGTAATGAGTGCTAACAGAGACCCTTCACAGGTGAATGCAGCCCTACAACACCAGAGGCCACTGATTACGGAGGAGAAGTCCTGTCCTGCAGACTATGAACTCCTACTACCATATATAGTAATTTTTGAGTTTAGTTAGTGTCTATCTTGTTATCACCCTCTCCTTCTGTTTAATCACTAAGTACTAAATATATCTCTTTAAATATTTACTCTTAAATGTATCTTAATATATCTAAGTATATTTTCCCCCTTTGCTCAACATTTTCTGCTGTTACTGTAATATAAGCAATCACTATCGTTCACCACAAATAATGCAGAAGGCTCCTGACTGTCTCCTTGACCCTGCAATCCTGTCTGGAGATGAACAGTACCTTTCACCAGTCAGCTAAGCCAAAACCCGGGAATCATACTGGAGTTATCCCATTTCTGAAGTAGCTGCTTCTTATTGCTGGAAATTGTGCTATTTAGAAACTAGTGATTTAAAAAAATGTCATCTCCATGACATTGTACTTAAAAAAATCTAAACAATCCACTCCAAAACTACTAGATCTAATATCTGAATTCAGCAAAGTTGCAGGATTCAAAATTAACACACAGAATTCTGTTCCATTCCTATACACTAACAATGAACTAGCAGAGAGAGAAATCAGGAAACAATTCCATTCACAATTGCATCAAAAAGAATACAATGGGAGTTCCGGGAAGATGGTGGCGTGAACGGAGGGGCAGAATTTTCCTCCCAACATTATATTTATCCACGAAAACACAGCAAATGCAACTGTTCCTAAAAGAGAGACCAGAACACACAGGAAAGCGCACACCGTGCAGCCACACCTCAGAGGACTCGGCAGCTGGTGAGGCGGGTAAGAAATGGAACCGCGAACCGTGACCCGGCAAAACCTGAGCACTCCCCCACCACAGCGCACCGGCGGGAGGAGGAGAGGATTCAGAGCCGGGAGGGAGTGGAAGTTCAGGCCCAGGAGATAACCAGCCCCAGATTGGCCCTGGGAACGCGGGCACACAAGGCACGGTGTGGCGGAGATTGGAGAGACGGAGAGCGCAGGGTCTCAATGGGAACATGCCTGTTTCCTCGCAGCTGGCTCAGGGAAGGAGAAAAGAGAAGAAAAAAAAGGAGAAAAGCGCACGCTTTGTTTTGCAGTGGTCTTAAAGAGACGGGAGTCCAGCAGAGAACCTCATCGCCGCGGCACACTCAGCCCAGCAGGCTGGGAGTCCTGGGGAGCGTCGGACCCCATAGCGGGCGACTGGGAAAGGGTACCCATAATTAGGACTCCCACAGAGCTCAACAGCCTCCCATTCATTTTCACCCGGCCACAGCTTTAAAGGGCCTTGCAGAGCGACGCAGCCACGGCTCTGGAATACTTGAGCAACAGCGCCACCCACAGCATTCACACAGAAACCACTCCCAGTGGGCGTTTTTTTTTTTAGGTGTTGCTGCTTTTTCTTTTTCTTTCTTTTCCTTTTTCTCTCTCTCTTTTTACTTTTTTTATTATTAGTAGTATTTTTTTAATTTTTCTTTTCCTTTTCTTTTCTCTCCTTTCTTCTCTTTCCTTTTTAAAGTCATAAAGAGCCCAGCTAACATACATGACAACTACCAACAACTAATTCTATAGTCATGAGAAGACAGAAGAATATGATACAGACAAAGCTTCAGACACACACCACCCCTGAGAGAGAATATGAAGGAATGGACATGCACAATCTTCCTGAAAAAGAATTCAGAATAAAAGTCATAGCCATGCTCACGGCTCTACAGAAAAATGTGCAAGAGCTGAGGGAGGAAATGAGGAAAGACAATGCAGAAATGAGACAAGCCATCGACAGGCTTAACAGAAGACAGGATGAGGTTCAAGACACTATCAATGAAATACAAAACAGGGAACAGGAATACAGAGAACCTGAGGCAGAAAGAGATAAAAGGATCTCTAAGAATAAAAGAATATTAAGAGAACTGTGTGACCAATCCAAACGGAGCAATATTCGCATTATAGGAGTACCAGAGGAAGAAGAGACAGAAAAAGGGAAGCAAACTGTCTTGAAGAAATAATTGCTGAAAACTTCCCCACTGGGGAAGGAAATAGTCTCGCAGTCCACGGAAGCCCACAGATCTCCCAACACAAAGGACCCAAGGAAGACAACACCAAGACACATAATAATTAAGATGGCAAAGATCAAAGATAAAGACAGAGTATTAAAGGCAGCTAGAGAGAGAAACAAAATCACCTACAAAGGAAAACCCATCGGACTCTCATCAGACTTCTCAACAGAAACCCTACAGGCCAGAAGAGAATGGCATGATATATTTAAAATAATGAAACAGAAGGGGATCGAACCAAGAATATTGTATCGAGCACAATTATCATTTAAATATGACGGAGGGATTAAACAATTTCAAGATAAAGGAAACTTGAGAGAGTTTGCCTCTCATAAACCACCACTACAGGATATTTTAAACGGACTGCTCTAGAGGGAAACACCCTTGAGGCTAAAAATATGTCACCAGAGAAAATAAAATCATACCAAAGAAAGCAGACCATCCAAATACTAACGAAAGGCAAAGAATAAAACACCTAATATATAAAGAAAAGAGGAGGAAGAATAGGAAGGGAGAGATAAAGAAACATCAGACGGTGTTCACAATAACTTAACAAGAAAGTTAAGTTAGATTCTTAGATAGTAAATAGGGCAACCCTTGAAGCTTTGGTAACTATGAATCTAAAGCCAGCAATGGCAATAAGTACGTATCTATCAATAATCACCCTAAATGTAAATGCACTGAATGCACCAATCAAAAGACACAGAGTAACAGAGTGGATAAAAAAGCAAGACCCATCTATATGCTGCTTACAAGAGACTCACCTCAAACCCAAAGATACATACAGACTAAAAGTGAAGGGATGGAAAAAGATATTTCATGCAAACAACAAAGAGAAAAAAGCAGGTGTTGCAGTACTCGTATCAGACAAAATAGACTTCAAAACGAAGAAAGTGGCAAGAGATAAAGAAGGACATTACATAATGATAAAGGGGTCAGTCCAACAAGAAGATATAACCATTATAAATATATATGCACCAAACACAGGAGCATCAGCATATGTGAAACAAATACTAACAGAACTGAAGGAGGAAATAGACAGCAATGTAATTATTTTAGGAGACTTTAACACACCACTCACTCCAAAGGATAGATCAACCAGGCAGAGGATAAGTAAAGACACAGAGGCACTGAGCAACACACTAGAACAGAAGAACCTAACAGATATCTACAGAACTCTGCACCCAAAAGCAGCAGGATACACATTCTTCTCAAGTGCACATGGGACATTTTCCAGAATAGACCGTATACTAGGCCACAAAAAGAACCTCAATAAATTAAAAAATATTGAAATCCTACCAACAAACTTCTCAGATCACAAAGGTATAAAACTAGAAATAAATTTCAGAAAGAAATCAAAAACGCTCACAAATACATGGAGACTTAACAACATTCTCCTAATGAATCAATGGGTTAATGATGAAATCAAAACAGAAATCAAAGAATATATGGAGACTAATGACAACAACAACACAAAGCCACAACTTCTGTGGGACGCAGCAAAGGCAGTTCTAAGAGGAAAGTATATTGCAATCCAGGCCTATTTAAAGAAGGAAGAACATTCCCAAATGAACAGTCTAAAGACACAATTATTGAAATTGGAAAAAGAAGAACAAATGAGGCCCAAAGTAACCAGAAGGAGAGACATAACAAAGATCAGAGAAGAAACAAATAAAATTGAGAAGAATAAAACAATAGAAAAAAATCAATGAAACCAAAAGTTGGTTCTTAGAAAAAATAAACAAAATAGATAAAACCCTAGCCAGACTCATTAAGAGAAAAAGAGAATCTAGACACATAAACAGAATCACAAATGAGAAAGGAAAAATAACGACGGACCCCACAGAAATACAAAGAATTATAAGAGAATATTACGAGCATCTATATGCTAACAAGCTCCAAAACCTAGAAGAAATGGACAACTTCTTAGAAAAATGCAGCCTTCCAAGACTCAACAAGCAGGAAACAGAAAAACTAAACAGACCAATCACCAGCAACGAAATTGAATCAGTAATCAAAAAACTACCCAAGAATAAAACCCCCGGACATGATGGATTCACCCCTGAATTCTATCAGACATATAGAGAAGAAATAACACCCATTCTCCTTAAAGTTTTCCAAAAAATAGAAGAGGAGGGAATACTACCAAACTCTTTCTATGAAGCCAGCATCACTCTAATACCAAAACCGGGCAAAGACCTCACTAAAAAAGAAAATTACAGACCAATATCCCTGATGAACTTGATGCAAAAATACTCAACAAAATATTAGCAAATCGAATTCAAAAATACATCAAGAGGATCATACACCATGATCAAGTGGGTTCATCCCAGGGATGCAAGGATGGTACAACATTCGAAAATCCATCAACATCATCCATCACATCAATAAAAAGAACAAAAACCACATGATCATCTCCATTGATGCTGAAAAAGCATTTGACAAAATTCAGCATCAATTCATGATTAAAACTCTCAACAGAATGGGTATAGACAGCAAATACCTCAACATCATAAAGGCTATATATGAAAAACCCACAGCTCACATCATACTTAATAGCGAGAAGCTGAAAGCTTTTCATCTAAGATCGGGAACAAGACAGGGGTGCCCACTCTCTCCACTGTTATTCAACATAGTACTGGAGGTCCTAGCCACGGCAATCAGACAAAGCAAAGACATACAAGGCATCCAGATTGGTAAAGAAGAAGTCAAATTGTCATTATTTGCAGATGACATGATACTGTATATAAAAAACCCTAAAGACTCCACTCCAAAGCTACTAGAACTAATATCTGAATTCAGCAAAGTTGCAGGATATAAAATTAACACACTGAAATCTGTTGCTTTCCTATACACTAATGATGAACTAACAGAAAGAGAAATCAGAAAAACAATTCCATTCACAATTGCATCTAAAAGAATAAAATACCTAGGAATAAACCTAACGAAGGAAGTGAAAGACCTGTACTCTGAAAACTACAAGACACTCCTAGGAGAAATTAAAGAGGACTCTAACAAATGGAAATGCATCCCATGCTCTTGGCTAGGAAGAATAAGTAATGTCAAAATGGCTATACTACCTAAAGCAATCTACAGATTCAATGCAATCCCTATCAAACTACCAACAGCTTTCTTCAATGAACTGGAACAAATAATTCTAAAATTCATATGGAACCAGGAAAGACCCTGAATAGCCAAAGCAATCCTTAGAAGGAGGAATCAAACAGGGGGAATTATGCTCCCTGACTTCAAGGTCTACTACAAAGCCACAGTAATCAAGACAATTTGGTACTGGCACAAAAACAGACCCACAGACCAGTGGAACAGAATTGAAAATCCAAACATTAACCCAAACATGTACAGTCAATTAATATTTGATAAAGGAGCCTTGGATATACAATGGGGAGGTGACAGCCTCTTCAGCAGCTGTTGTTGGAAAAACTGGACAGCTACATGTAAGAGAATGAAACTGGACTACTGTCTAACTCCATACAAAAAGGTAAACTCAAGGTGGATCAAAGACCCGAATGTCAGTCATGAAACCATAAAAATCTTAAAAAAAAAACATAGGCAAAAATCTCTTGGACATAAACATGAGCGACTTCTTCATGAACATATCCCCCCGGGCAAGGGAAACAAAAGCAAAAATGAACAAATGGGACTATATCAAGTTGAAAAGCTTCTGTACAGCAAAGGATACCATCAGTAGAACAAAAGGACATCCTACAATATGGGAAAATATATTCATAAATGATGTATCTGATAAGGGGTTGACATCCAAAATATACAAAGAACTCATGCACCTTAACAAACAAAAAGCAAATAATCCAATTAAGAAATGGGCAGAGGACGTGAATAGAAACTTCTCTAAAGAAGAAATTCAGATG
>JAQQAC010003801.1:632978-651570 GCA_029783875.1 Phataginus tricuspis
TATTCACAATAGCCAAGAAATGGAAGCAACCTAAGTGTCCATCAGTAGATGAATGGATTAAGAAGAGGTGGTACATATACACAATGGAATATTATTCAGCCATAAGAAGAAAACAAATCCTACCATTTGCAACAACATGGATGGAGGTAGAGGGTATTATGCTTAGTGAAATAAGCCAAGCTGAAAAAGAGAAGTATCAAATGATTTCACTCATATGTGGAGTATAAGAACAAAGAAAAAAACTGAAGGAACAAAACAGAAGCAGACTCGCAGAACCCAAGAACGGACTAATAGTTACCAACGGGAAAGGGACTGGGGAAGAATGGCGGGAAGGGAGGGATAAGAGGGTAAAAGGGGCATTACGAGTAGCAGACATAAGGTGGGGGGGCACGGGGAGTACTGTACAACTCAGAGAAGTAGTGATTCTCATCTGACTACACTGATGGACAGTGACTGTAATAGGGTTGGTGGGGGGGGACCTGATGAAGGGGGTAGTTTAATCACCACAATATTGCTCATGTAATTGTAGGTTATTGATACCAAAATAAATTGTAAAAAAAAAAGAATACACTACCTAGGAATAAACCAAACCAAGGAAGTGAAAGACCTATACTCTCAAAACTACAAGACACTCATGAGAGAAATTAAAGAAGATACCAGTAAATGGAAACATATCCCATGCTCATGGACAGGAAGAATTAATATTGTCAAAATCACCATCGTGCTTAAAGCAACCTACAGATTCAATGCAATCCCTATCAAAATACCAACAGCAGTCTTCAATGAACTGGAGAAAATCGTTCTAAAATTCATGTGGAACCACAAAAGACCCCAACTAGCCAAAGCAATCCCAAGGAGGAAGAATAAAGCTGGGGGGAATTTGCTCTCCGACTTCAAGCTCTACTACAAAGCCACGGTAATCAAGACAATTTGGTACTGGCACAAGAACAGAAACCAAAGGAACAGACTAGAGAGCCCAGATATAAACCCAAGCATACATGGTCAATTAATATATGATAAAGTAGCAATGGACATACAATGGGGAAATGACAGCCTCTTCAACAGCTGGTGTTGGCAAAACTGGGGAGCTACATGCAAGAGGATGAAACTGGATTATTGTTTAACCCCATACACAAAAGTAAACTCAAAATAGATCAAAGACATGAATGTAAGTCATGAAACCATAAAACTCTTAAAAGAAAAATAGGAAAAATCTCCTGAATATAAACATGAGCAACTTTGTCCTGAGCACATCTCCTTGGGCAAGGGAAACAAAAGCAAAAATGAACAGGTGGGACTACATTAACCTAAAAAATTTCTGTACAGCAAAGGACACCATCAGAACAAAAAGGCATCCTACAGTATGGGAGAATATATTTGTAAATGACATATCTGACAAGGGGTTAAAATGCAAAAAATATAAAGAACTCACATGCGTCAACACCCAAAAAGCAAATAACCCTATTAAAAAATGGGTGGAGGATATGAACAGACATTTCTCCAAAGAAGAAATTCAGATGGCACATGGAAAGATGCTTGACACCACTAATTATCAGGGAAATGCAAATCAAAACCACAATGAGGTATCACCTCACACAAGTTAGGATGGCCAACATAGAAAAGACTAGGAATAACAAATGCTGGTGAGGATGCGGAGAAAGGGGAAACCTCCTACACTGCTGGTGGGAATGTAAACTAGTTCAACCATTGTAAAAAGCAGTATGGAGGTTCCTCAACAAACTAAAAATAGAAATACCATTTCACCCAGGAATTCCTCTCCTAGGAATTTGCCCAAATAAAACAACTTCTCAGATTCAAAGACATATGCACCGCTATGTTTACTGCAGCCAAGATATGGAAGCAACCTAAGTGTCCATCAGTAGATGAATGGATAAAGAAGACGTGGTACATATACACAATGGAATATTCTTCAGCCATAAGAAAGAAACAAATCCTACCATTTGCTACAACGTGGATGGGCTAGAGGGTATTATGCTCAGTGAAATAAGTCAGGCAGAGAAAGACAAGTGCCAAATGATTCCCCTCATTTGTGGAGTATAACAATGAAGCAAAACTAAAGGAACAAAATAGCAGCAGACTCAAAGACTCCAAGAAGGGACTAGCGGTTACCAAAGGGGAGGGGTGGGCAAGGGCACGTGGGGAGGGAGGGAGAAGGGGATTGTGGGGTATCATGATTGGTGCACATACTGTGTGTGGGGTCACAGGGAAGATAGCATAACTCAGAGAAGACAAATAGGGACTCCGTGGCATCTTACTATGCTGATGGACAGTGACTGCAATGGGGTATGGGGGGGGACTCGATAATAAGGGTGGATGTAATAACCACATTGTTTTTCTTGTGAAGCCTTCATAAGAGTGTATATCGATGATACCTTAAAAAATAAAACTGTCATCTCTGATCCCAGAGATGCTTGGGGTTTAAGTGTTTGAGGTTAAAAAGCTCATGGAGACAAAACACAGGGCTCTCCCAGAAGCAGGAAAGAGAAGACTTATTAAAGATACACGGAAGCTTCGTAGAAGAGAGAGCATCTAAGCTGGACCTTAAAATAATGAGTCAGGGATTAAAAATGGCAGCATGAGAGGTGAGACACAAGCTTCCTCCTAAAACCGCATATAATATGAAAATATAACTGATACAACCAATCCTGAAAGAGCAACAGGAAAGAGGACTGCGCCAGACTGCATACACCTGCAGAAAAGAGCAGACCTCACAGAACAGGATAAAATACCAAACCTATGGCCTGGAGAGACCCAAGCCCTTTCCCCACCCAAGCTCACCGGGGGGGAGGAAGAGAAAACAAGCAGGGAGGGAGTGGAGGCCTGGGACTGCTGAATACCTAACCCCGGAGATCTGCTCTGGGAGCACAGACCTACAATTCATGGTGCTTGCATGATACTCTCGTGAGTATGTGGTTGGAAAGCTAAGACAGGCAGAATTCCTGGAGAGACTGGGATTCCAGCCGCTTGTGGAAAGCAGGGATCTACACCCGGCTTCTCTGGGACAAAAGAAAGGCGGGCAGTCTGAGAGACTTCCTAACAAGGAAGCCCCTCGCAAGAGGGCTGCTAAAGGGGCAAGGATTGCCCAGAGCTTACTGCTCAGGAGAGAGGACAGGTAGACAAAATTTTCCGGGTACACTCTGCCCAGCAGGTTGAGAGCTCTGCCATATAGACTCTCATATTTAAGGAGGAAAAAGAAATATTCCTCCTTAGATGATCTTCAGGTGCTCCAGCTCCCTGGCTGGCTGCACACCTCTAAGAACCCCTTCTGTGACAGGCAGCCTACTGCACATTTCTCCTGGTCAGCCTCACCTGGCTCGCAAATTGGCAAACCCTACCCTGGCGTTAGGCCAGCAACAGGGAAGATGTGTCTACAACAACTACACACGCAAAGCACAGAGGCTTATACCTGTGTGCTCGGCCCACTGGTTCAGGCAGTGGAGACAAGCATAGCAGCCGGGAAGCAGGAAACAGCTCTTTCCTCCCCCCCAGGCACCAATACCACTCCCCTCTGACCCCCGACATTGCTTAAGGGGCTGAGAAGCTCCAGGGAGTAGAGCTTCTGGGCACTAGAGGGCGCCATACACAAATATGAAACACCAAAGGAACCTCGTTCAGAGTAAAATTATTAATAGCACTCTTGAGAAAGATTTAAATGACATCGACCTCATGACTCTTCCTGAAATGGAGTTCAAAATAAAAATCATTAACATGCTTATGGAGGTACGGAAAGACACTCAGAACTCAGGAATGAATTCCGGTCAGAGATACAATCGTTGAAGAGCACACCAGAGGGTATTAAAAGCAGACTGGATACGGTGGAGGAGACAATAAATGAAATAGAAACTAGAGAAGAGGAATACAAAGAAGCTGAGACACAGAAAGAAAAAAGGATCTCTAAGAATGAAAGAATATTGAGAGAACTGTGTGACCAATCCAAATGCAACAATTTTCGCATTATACAGGTACCAGAAGGGTCTTTGAGGGGGTAATTGCTGAAAACTTCCCCAATATGATGAAGGAGATAGTCTCTCAGGCCA
Organism: Phataginus tricuspis; assembly: GCA_029783875.1. Classification (NCBI taxonomy): domain Eukaryota; kingdom Metazoa; phylum Chordata; class Mammalia; order Pholidota; family Manidae; genus Phataginus; species Phataginus tricuspis. Next base: position 637,037 of record JAQQAC010003801.1, read on the forward strand.
TGGAGATGCACAGATCTCCCAACACAAGGGACCCAAGGAAGACAACACCAAGACATATAGTAATTAAAATGGCAAAGGTGAAGGATAAGGACAGACTATATTAAAAGCAGCCCGAGAGAGAAATAAGATCACATACAAAGGAAAGCCCATCAGGCTATCATCAGACTTCTCAACAGAAACCTTACAGGCCAGAAGGGAGTGGCATGATGTATTTAATGCAATAAAGCAGAATGGCCTTGAACCAAGAATACTTTATCCAGCAAGGTTATCATTCAAATTTGAAGGAGGGATTAAATAATTCCCAGATAAGCAAGAGATGAGAGAATTTACCTCCCACAAACCATCCCTACAGTGTATTCTGGAGGGACTGCTATAGATGGAAGTGTTCCTAAGGTTTAATAGCTGTCACCGGAGGTAATAAAACCACAGTAAAGAAAGTTGAACAGCTAATTACTAAGCATATGCAAAAATTAAAATAAGTATTTCCAAAGTCAATCAACAGATAGACAAAGGGTACAGAATATGATACCTAATATATAAAGTATGGAGGACGAAGAAATAAAAAAGAATGTTTAGATTGTGTTTGTAATAGCATATTAAGTGAGTTAAGTTAGACTCTTAGATAGTAAGGATGTTACCCTTGAACCTTTGGTAACCACGAATCGAAAGCCTGCAATGCCAATAAGTACACACCTATCGATAATCACCCTAAATGTAAATGGACTGAATGCACAAATCAAAAGACATAGAGTCACTAAACAGATAAAAAAAACAAGACCTATCTATATGCTGCCTACAAGAGATGCACTTTAAACCAAAAGACACACAGAGACTAAAAGTGAAGGGATGCAAAAGGGTATTTCATGCAACTAACAGGGAGAAAAAAGCAGGAGTTGCAGTACTTGTATGAGACAAAATAAGACTTCAAAACAAAGTCACAATAGACAAAGAAAGACATTATATAATGATAAAAGGGTCAATCCAAAAAGAAGACATAACCATTATAAATATCTATGCACCCAACACAGGAGCACCTACATATGTGAAACAAATACAGAATTAAAAGGAGAAATGGAATGCAATGCATTCATTCTAGGAGACTTCAACACACCACTCACTCTGAAGGACAGATCAACCAGACAGAAAATAAGTAAGGAGACAGAGGCACTGAACAACACAATAGAACAGATGGACCTAACAGACATCTATAGAACTCTACACCCAAAAGCAGCAGAATACACATTCTTCTCAAGTGCACATGGAACGTTTTCAAGAACAGATCATATGCTAGGCCACAAAAACATCCTTGGCAAATTCAATAGACTGAAATTGTAACAACAAGTTTCTCAGACCACAAAGGTATACAACTAGAAATAAATTATGCCAAGAAAATGAAAAATCCCACAAACACATGGAGGCTTCAGAACATGCTCCTAAATAACCAATGGATAATGACCAAATGAAAAAAGAGATCAAGCAATATATGGAGACAAATGACAACAATAATTCAACACCGCAAAATCTGTGGGATGCAGCGAAGGCCGTGTTAAGAGGAAAGTATATTGCAATAGAGGCCTATCTCAGGAAAAAAGAACAATCCCATACGAGCAGTCTGAACTCACAATTAATGAAACTAGAAAAAAGAACAAATGAGGCCCAAATTCAGTAGAAAGAGGGAGATAATAAAGATTAAAGCAGAAATTCATAAAATCGAGAAGAATAAAACAACAGAAAGAATCAATGAAAGCAGGAGCTGGTTCTTTGAGAAAATAAACAAAATAGATAAAACCTCCCACTTCTGGGAAGATGGCGACGTGAGCAGGGCGGCAGAAATCTCCTCCCAACACTATATTTATCCAGGAAAACACAGCAAATACAACTATTCCTAAAAGAGAGACCAGATTACATAGGAAAGCGCACAGCATGCAGCTACACCTGAGAGGACTCAACATCCCGCGAGGCGGGGAAGATACAGATCCAAGACCTGGCGGGACTGAAGCGCTCACCCACCCCAGCGCACTGGGGGAAGGAGAGGATTCAGAGCCGGGAGGGCATGGAAGTACAGGCCCGCGAAATAACCAGCCCCGGTGATCTGCGTGGGGAGTGCTGACACACATAGCGCGGTGTAGCGGAGATTGGAGAGACAGAAGGTGCAGGATCTGAGCGGGGAACGCACCAGGTTGCTTGCAGCCGGCTCCAGAAAGAAAAAAAAAAAAAGCGCGTGCTTTTTCAGCGGTCTTAAAGAGACAGGAGCCCAGCAGAGGACCGGATCGCCCTGGCGCACTCAGCCCAGCAGGCTGGGAGTCCTGGGGAGCTTCGGACCCCTTAGCTGGTGACTGGGAAAGGGTGGCCGCACTTAAACATTCCACAGAGCTCAACAGCCTCCCATTCGTTCCTACCCTGGCCAGAGCTATAAAGGGCCCTGCGGAGCGGTGCGGCCATGGCTCTGGAATAGTGGAGCAACAGCGCCACGTACAACATCCCCACAGAATCCACTCCCATCATAAAGAGCCCAGCTGACATACGTAGAAACTACCAGCAACCACTTCTATAGCCATGAAAAGACAGAGGAATATGGTACAGACAAAACTCCAGACCCAGACAACTCCAGAGAGGGAACCTGAAGGGATGGACATGCACAGTCTTCCTGAAAAAGAATTCAGAATAAAAGTCATAACCATGCTGACGGATATACAGAGAAATGTGCAAGAGCTGAGGGAGGAAGTGAGGTAACTCAGGAAAGACTATGCAGAAATCAGACAAGCCATCGATGGGCTTACCACCAGACTGGAAGAGATACAAGAGACTGTTAATGGAATAGAAATCAGAGAACAGGAGTACAGAGAAGCAGAGGCAGAGAGAGATAAACGGATCTCTAGGAATGAAAGAATATTAAGAGAACTGTGTGACCAATCCAAACGGAACAATATTCGCATTATAGGAGTACCAGAGGAAGAAGAGAGAGAAAAAGGGACACAAAGTGTCTTTGAAGAAATAATTGCTGAAAACTTTCCCACGCTGGGGAAGGAAATAGTCTCGCAGTCCACGGAAGCCCACAGATCTCTCGACACAAGGGACCCAAGGAAGACAACCAAGACACATGATAATTAAGATGGCAAAGATCAAAGATAAAGACAGAGTATTAAAGGCAGCTAGAGAGAGAAAAAAGATCACCTACAAAGGAAAACCCATCAGACTATCATCAGACTTCTCAACAGAAACCTTACAGGCCAGAAGAGAATGGCATGATATATTTAATGTAATGAAACAGAAGGACCTCGAACCAAGAATATTGCATCCAGCACGATTATCATTTAAATATGACAGAGGGATTAAACAATTTCCAGACAAAGGAAAGTTGAAAGAGTTTGCCTCTCATAAACCACCACTACAGGATATCTTAAACAAACTGCTCTAGAGAGAAGCACCCCTAAGGCTAAAAAGATGTCACCAGAGAAAATAAAATCATACCAAAGAAAGCAGACCATCCAAATACTAACTAAAGGCAAAGAATAAAACACCCAATATATAAAGAATGGAGGAGGAAGAATAGAACGAGAGATAGAGAGAAGATAGATAGAAGAGAGATAAAGAAACATCAGATGGTGTTCACAATAACTTAAGAAGAAAGTTAAGTTAGATTGTTAGATAGTAAAGAAGGAACCCTTGAACCTTTGATAACCATGAATCTAAAGCCAGCAATGGCAATAAGTACATATCGATCAATAATCACCCTAAGGGTAAATGGACTGAATGCACCAATCAAAAGACACAGAGTAACAGAGTGGATAAAAAAGCAAGACCCATCTATATGCTGCTTACAAGAGACTCACCTCAAACCCAAAGATAAACACAGACAAAAAGTGAAGGAATGGAAAAAGATACTTCATGCAAACAACAACGAGAAAAAAGCAGGTGTTGCAGTACTTGTAGCAGACAAAATAGACTTCAAAACGAAGAAAGTAGCAAGAGATAAAGAAGGACATTACATAATGATAAAGGGGTCAGTCCAACAAGAAGATATAACCATTATAAATATATATGCACCCAACACAGGAGCGCCAGCATATGTGAAACAAATACTAACAGAATTGAAGGTGGAAATAGAAAGCAATACACTCATTTTAGGAGACTTCAACACACCACTCACTCCAAAGGACCAATCAACCAGACAGAGAATAAGTAAAGACACAGAGGAACTGAACACCACACTAGAACAGATGGACCTAACAGATATCTACAGAACTCTACACCCAAAAGCAGCAGGATACACATTCTTCTCAAGTGCGCATGGAACATTTTCCAGAATAGACCACATACTAGGCCACAAAAAGAACCTCAGTAAATTTAAAAATATTAAAATCCTATCAACCAACTTCTCAGATCACAAAGATAAAACGAGAAATAAATTTTAGAAAGAAATCAGAAAGGCTCATAAATACATGGAGATTTAATGACATTCTCCTAATGAATCAATGGGTTAACGGCCAAATCAAAACGGAAATCAAAGAATATATGGAGACTAATGACAACAACAACACAAAGCCACAACTTCTGTGGGGTGCAGCAAAGGCAGTTCTAAGAGGAAAGTATATTGCAATCCAGGCCTATTTAAAGAAGGAAGAACATTCCCAAATGAACAGTCTAAAGACACAATTACTGAAAATGGAAAAAGACGAACAAATGAGGCCCAAAGTCACCAGAAGGAGGGACATAATAAAGATCAGAGAAGAAATAAATAAAATTGAGAAGAATAAAACAATAGAAAAAAATCAATGAAACCAAGAGCTGGTTCTTTGAAAAACTAAACAAAATAGATAAACCCCTATCCAGACTCATTAAGAGAAAAAGAGAACCTACACACATAAATAGAATCAGAAATGAGAAAGGAAAAATAATGATGGACCCACAGAAACACAAAGTATTATAAGAGAATAGTATGAGCATCTATATGCTAACAAGCTGCAAAACCTAGAAGAAATGGACAACTTCTTACAAAAATACAACCCTCCAAGACTGACCAAGCAAGAAACAGAAAAACGAAACAGACCAATCACCAGCAACGAAATTGAATCGGTAATCAAAAAACTACCGAAGAAAAAAACCCCTGGACCTGATGGATTCACCTCTGAATTCTACCAGACATATAGAGAAGAAATAACACCCATTCTCCTTAAAGTTTTCTAAAAAATAGAAGAGATGGGAATACTTCCAAACTCTTTCTATGAAGCCAGCACCACTCTAATACCAAAACCAGGCAAAGACCTCACCAAAAAAGAAAATTACAGACCAATATCCCTGATGTACGTAGATGCAAAAATACTCAACAAAATATTAGCAAACCGAATTCAAAAATACATCAAGAGGATCATACACCATGATCAAGTGAGATTGATCCCAGGGATGCAAGGATGGTACAACATTCGAAAATCCATCAACATCATCCACCACATCAACAAAAAGAAGAACAAAAACCACATGATCATCTCCATAGATGCTGAAAAAGCATTTGACAAAATTCAGCATCCATCCATGATTAAAACTCTCAACAAAATGGGTATAGACGGCAAGTACCTCAACAACATAAAGGCCATATATGACAAACCCACAGCTAACATCATACTTAACAGCGAGAAGCTGAAAGCTTTTCATCTAAGATCGGGAACAAGACAGGCATGCCCACTCTCTCCACTGTTATTCAACATAGTACTGGAGGTCCTAGCCACGGCAATCAGACAAAACAAAGACATACAAGGCATCCAGATTGGTAAAGAAGAAGTCAAATTGTCACTATTTGCAGACGACATGACACTGTACATAAAAAACCCTAAAGACTTCACTCCAAAACTAGTAGAATTAATATCTGAATTAAGCAAAGTTGCAGGATACAAAATTAACATACAGAAATCTGTTGCTTTCCTATACACTAACGATGAACTAACAGAAAGAGAAATCAGAAAAACAATTCTATTCACAATTTCATCAAAAAGAATAAAATACCTAGGAATAAACCTAACGAAGGAAGTGAAAGACCTGTACTCTGAAAACTACAAGACAGTCCTAAGAGAAATTAAAGAGGACACTAACAAATGGAAATGCATCCCATGCTCTTGGCTAGGAAGAATAAATATTGTCAAAATGGCTATACTACCTAAAGCAATCTACAGATTCAACGCAATCCCTATTAAAATACCAACAGCTTTCTTCAATGAACTGGAACAAATAATTCTAAAATTCATATGGAACCAGACAAGACCCCGAATAGCCAAAGTAATCCTGAGAAGGAGGAATCAAACAGGGGGAATTATGCTCCCTGACTTCAAGGTCTACTACAAAGCCACAGTAATCAAGACAATTTGGTACTGGCACAAAAACAGACCCACAGACCAGTGGAACAGAATAGAAAATCCAAACATTAACCCAAACATCTACAGTCAATTAATATTTGATAAAGGAGCCTTGGATATACAATGGGGAGATGACAGCCTCTTCAGCAGCTGGTGTTGGAAAAACTGGACAGCTACATGAAACTGGACTACTATCTAACCCCATACACAAAGGTAAACTCAAGCTGGATCAAAGACCCGAATGTAAGTCATGAAACCATAAAAATCTTAGAAAAAAACGTAGGCAAAAATATCTTGGACATAAACATGAGCGACTTCTTCATGAACATATCTCCATGGGCAAGGGAAACAAAAGCAAAAATGAACAAGTGGGACTATATCAAGCTGAAAAGCTTCTGTACAGCAAAGGACATCATCAGTAGAACAAAAAGACATCCTACAGTTTGGGGAAATGTATTCATAAATGATGCATCTGAAAAGGGGTTGACATCCAAAATATATAAGAACTCATGCACCTTAACAAACAAAAAGCAAATCATCTAATTAAGAAATGGGCAGAGGACATGAAAAGACACTTCTCTAAAGAAGAAATTCAGATGGCCAACAGGCACATGAAAAGATGCTCCACATCGCTAATCATCAGAAAAATGCAGATTAAAACCACAATGAGATATCACCTCACACCAGTGAGGATGGCCAACATCCAAAACACAAACAACAACAAATGTTGGCGAGGATGTGGAGAAAAGGGAACCCTCCTACACTGCTGGTGGGAATGCAATTTGTTCAACCATTGTGGAAAGCAGTATGGAGGTTCCTCAAAAAACTCAAAATAGAAATACCATTTGACCCAGGAATCCCACTCCTAGGAATTTACCCTAAGAATGAAGCAGCCCAGTTTCAAAAAGACAGATGTACCCCTATGTTTATTGCAGCACTATTTACAATAGGCAAGAAATGGAAGCAACCTAAGTGTCCATCAGTAGATGAATGGATAAAGAAGAGGTGGTGCATATACACAATGGAATATTATTCAGCCATAAGAAGAAACAAATCCTACCATTTGCAACAACATGGATGGAGCTAGAGGGTATTATGCTCAATGAAATAAGCCAAGCCGAGAAAGACAAGTATCAAATGATTTCACTCATATGTGGAGTATAAGAACAAAGAAAAAAAAAACTGAAGGAACAAAACAGCAGCAGACTCACAGAACCCAAGAATGGACTAATAGTTACCAAAGGGAAAGGGACTGGGGAAGATGGGTGGGATGGGAGGGATAAGAGGGTAAAAGGGGCATAACGATTAGCAGACGTAATGTAGGCGGGCACAGGGAGGGCTGTACAACTCAGAGAAGACAAGTAATGACTCTATAGCATCTCACTACACTGATGGACAGTGACTGTAATCAGGTTGGTGGGGGGGACGTGATGGAGGGGATAGTTTAATCACCATGGTATTGCACATGTAATTGTAGATTAATGATACCAAAATAAATTATAAAAAAATGATTTAAACTTCTTTGTTACCTCCCTTGTAATGCCTGTCATATGCTGAGCAGACAGTGATGCTCAATAAATGCTTGACACGACAACTAGTCCCATCTTTAGATACAGGTGAAGCTCTGAACATAGTTCTTTTGATTTTTCTCAGGCACATGATAGACAGATACAGCTCTTTGTTCACCTCTATTTCCACACATGTGGACTGCACCTCGGTTATTGTCCAAGGTCACCAGTGCTAGTGCTGAAGAAAGAATTCAAACCACCCAGAACTCCCTCCTCAATTCTACCCTTCTGAATCCTTCTCATTACTGCTAAGCTCTCAAATGGTTTATCTTTTTCCTTTGCTATAAAATATATACTAAATGATGTATATATGCCTTTATACCCAAGTTCTTAGAGATTAAGGATATGTTTTAAAACATCTGTTGTATTAGTTTCCTTTCTTAGTCCCACTCCTTATGGGATTCCATACATATATTCAATAAGAGTTATATGTAATTATATTAATAGAATAACTTTAGTTTGGGGGAACTCAGACAAGCTGGTCCAATTCTTGAAAATGGGTCTGTCCCACTAAGGGATAGCTGTCCTTTCTGTTTCTGCATCTCTGGAATCACCAGCCCACAAAGGTGGAACACTTCTAATGCACAGCACAGCAAATGCACAGTCTTCTGGCCCAGACACACAGGTGCCTCTAAGGAGGACATCCACCTGCTTATCAGCCTTCTAGTAAACTCAGAGAAGAAAGATACTCAGCGGAGGTCTGTGCAGAACTGAGCTGTTTTCAGTATGGGAGCTCAGTTTGGGATTTACCACAAATGGCTTAAACACAGCAGATCTGGAATGTAACAAAGTCCTGCCATTCTGAGTCATGGCCCCTCAAAGTGCCTAACTAAGCTGTGGATCCTACAACTCACCCAACCGATTCCTTGCTGCTTTCCAAAGTCCTTCACATACTCCACAATAAGATGACACTTATTTCAAGAACATTTCCTGATTAAACACTACTTTACCTTTCTTCATATTCTATAATATCCACTAAAATATTTGTACTTCACCATGGCTTTCTTGATCTTTATTTTAAGCAATTAAAACAACTAGTCCTTTATGTTTAGGGTTGTGTTTAACTACTGAGTATATAAATCAGCACTCTAGTAGTTTACCAAGTTTAAGATTTTAATCTAGTTGGAGAGATTAAACAGCAGTCCTCAAACTCTGCTGTCCAATTAGAGACAGCTGTGAAACTTTTACGACTTCCGATGCTCAAGCTACAACCTATAACCATCAAAACCTTTGAAGGTGGGACCTAGGTGCTACGTCTTATTAAAGAAAAATGGGTGTAACTCTGCTGTAATCAATCTGCCTTCTTCCATATCCTACCCAAAGCCCAAACATTCTCTAGTACAATGAACAAGCAGAGGTAAGGCAATTTAGACATTTCAGTGACTGTCAGGATATTCTGAGTTTTGCTGATGCCTGATAAAATCACCAATAATGAAGAACGACAGTAGGCAACATGAGAAAACGTACTCAGGGAACAATTTCTGTAAGTGGAGGTCTAAGAGTGAGGAAGACCCGGCACCGAAGCCCAATCACCAGGTGGGCTTGCTTCTCCCGTGAGGTCACATATACCCACCTCACTGCCAGCACACAATTCTAACTAGGCAGACGCACCCTCTAACACTGGCTACAAAGGGATCTCTCTGCCACATAATTTATATACTCAAAGGTTTATCTATTTATTAAATCATCTCTTCAAGGAGCTCCACCTCGTGATCAGAAATGAAGGCTCACATAAAGCATAATTTTACGAGGAAAACAAAGCAGTGAAGGGCAGTAATAGTACAGAGTAGCCGAGAGTTCACAATTGGCCCTTGTTTGCTTTACTTTCATGTTTTATGTATTTGCTCTCTCAAAATCTCCAAATGAGAAGGTAAACACAGGCATATCTCTTTATTGTGCTTTGCAGATATTCCTCCTCGCTTTTTTCTTTACAAATTGAAGGACTGTGGCAACACCATGTCAGGTAAGTCTGGTGGTGCCGTTTTTCCAACAGCAGTTGCTTGCTTTGTGTCTCTGTGTCACATTTTGGTAACTCTCAGCATATTTCAAACTTTTCATTATTATTATCCTATTTGTTATGGTGATATGTAATCACTGATTACAGCTTATGGAAAGCTCAGGTGATGGTCTACATTTTTTAGCAATAAAATATTTTTTTGTGAAGGTATGTACATTTCATTTTTAAAGAGATGAGGCCTAGAGATTAAGCAATTGCCCCAAGGACGTTTACTTGCTGTGAGACTTGGTCACTAAATCCTTATACAGCTCTTATTGTATGACCTTCCAAAGACTTTACTGTACCTAGTGAAACCTCATAATGCTGTGAAGTTAAGTCTTATTTTCACTTTACAGACAAGGGAACTGAAGCAACTGAAGAGGATAATCTGCCCAAAGGCATCAAGCTGGGACCGGATGCGTTTCAGCTCAGGCAGGTCATCGCTAGGGTCTGTGCTTTCATTAATTATGCTACCCTAACTCTCAGGCCGACTCTCTCGATTCCCATACCAGTGCCTTTCCCTGAGTTATGGAAAGCAGTAACAGAAGGGTTATTCTTGGTGTTTTCCTCAAGCAAATACACAAAGATTTATGCATAGAACCCCCTTCAGGTAAAAGGCAAGTAGGGAAGAAACTGAAATATGGAGATACAGGGAATACTTCAAGTAAATGGATGATAAAATACAACTTTGGTTTTGGTGGTAGGAATAAAGTGAAAACAGCCTGCAGACCATTCAGAGAACCATTTCAGGTAAGTACAGTAGCAGCTTCATGATGTCTCCAAGCCACTGCATTTAGCCTCAGGTTTGTTTTTTTAGGAGGGGTTCACATCCCTTTCCAAGTATTCTCCTACTTCAAGTAGTATTGCACCTTTGGGGTCACAGCTGCTGACAAACCGAGCTCCTACAGACTTAAGTGTTTCACCTGAAGGTGCTCTGGCGGAGCTCTGATGTCCCCAGGCTGTGCCAACAAAACTTAATGACAAAGTTAGTACTTCTCAGCTGTCATACTGTCTCTCAAGTATTCACCTTAAAAAATAAAGAGATAATTGCTTTTCTACATTCCGTCAAACAAGACACTAAGATACAAACACCTCTTAGATCACTATTAACCTAAAATAAGAATATGGAGAATGTTGAAGAAATTCCAGAGAAGTAATTTTCCAACTAATATAATAATCAAGACCCACAAAAAAAAAATACATTTTAGAACACAGTGCAGTAAACACCCACACTCACATATAAAACAGACTTCATGAAACAGCACATGACCTTACAACACTAAAATTATTTCAGCTGCAAAACCCACTTAACTGATTTTAGATCACAAACTACATGTCACCTCCCACAGTGTGAAAACTGGTTTTAACACATTCTTACCTAAAAGTTCCCAAGAGAGAGTCTTCAAATACATTTTTAAAAAATATTCTTTTTAATAAACATTAATTTCATTCAAACTATTTAAATATTATGATAAACATTAGATGACATTTTTACCAACAAACTTTTATGCAATCTAAAACTAAATCTTTCAGAATGAGTATTTAGTGTAGTACAAGACATAGGAGAAAAAAAAGAGCAGCCTTACCACAGTGGACTTGCACTACCCTTTTCAGAGGCAGACTTCCTTCTAAATGAGACAACACAATCCCAGGAAATGAAAGACAGTGAGAAAGAAGAGGGAGGCACCAGGCTAAGTCAAGGGGAATCACAGCTTGCGGCTAGCCTGGGCCCTAACCGCCCAGCCAGGCGCAGAAAAGTCAGAATCACAACTCAAGGGAAACTTTAATCAGACTAAGGAAGAGTTGATGAAACTGAGGTTGACAAGTTAATGAACACTCCCAGCACACAGAGTGCTGGCCACAAACAAATCTTGTGATTTCCAATCCTGCTCTCAACTCACCACTCTGGCAGGGTGGAAAAATAGAGAAAATAAACAAACAACCCCCCCCCCCAGTCTTGTAATTCTAGTATCAGTATAAACAGTAGTAGAAAGTTATACTCCAGTCCTAGCTCTGAAAAGCTAATTACTAATTATAGTTAAAGGAATTTGTAATTCTAATTGCACCCCCATTAATCATTGCCTCCTTTTGTCTTCCTACTATACTCTGAACATACCTCTCACAGCACGCAACATGCTGCAATGGTTATTTACTTTAATGTCTCCTCAACCAGATCTGAGCTCAAAAGCTGGGCCTGTATTTTATTCAAACTTTGTATACTTAGCATCAAGCATGGTGCCTAGCATAACATACATAATCATTTAAGGTTCACGGAATATTGAAAATTAGTCGCTGAACAGCTTCAACAGCATTATAGATATTAGCTGATTAATCTTCACAAACTCCTTGTAAAGTGTGCAGACACTATTAATGATTCATTAGTAAACTAGAGTTTGTAAGTAATCTGAAGAATATGCAGGAAAAGGTTTATCTAAGACCATGAAATTAGAAATAAACACTACTAGGCCATTCCTCTTCTCAAGGAAACCAGGAGAGAACACGAGCTGGTGATGCCTGTGAGTACCACCCACGAGCAGTAGCATCTCCACCTATAGGCCATACAGTCATTTCAAAGGGATAACAGAAATTTGTTCTACCCTCACATAACAGTAAGTATCAGTAATTAGGAATGTTCAGAAGTAGACTGAGAATCTTTCACATCTAAGGTATACTGTAACTCTATGATTTACAAGCAAACTGAGGAATAATTCCCCAAGGTTGAAGTAACAAAATGAAACAGATCCTTGTTTAAATAACAGTCGCAGCTTGAGGGCATTTTCACTTCTGCTTTCTGGGAGGCATGTCAGAAGCTTGGAAGCTGCCACTCCATCCTAACAAGTAAAAAACTGAACAAACTTAAAAATCATTAACTCTTCTTACGTGTCTAAGAGAAGTGAGTTCACAGGCCAAACCGCTGCCCCCAAGACTGGATGACCCAGATGCCACACAGGATCTCACAGCTCACTGGCGCGGAAGCACACAGCAGCAAACCGCATGGAAGCCAGGCTGGGGAAGGAAGCCAGAACCAAGACTGCTGAATCGCGTGGAACAAGTGAGAGAGAGAAACATCAGAGGCACTTCCAGTGTCTGGTTCCACGTGCAAGGGGCTTGGGGAGCGTCACTCTGCCTTAATAAAAAGAAGCTGAACAAACTGAAAAACGAACTCTTCTAGGACTGGAAGACAAGCGAGGCAATGATACAGGGCAAACAGCAGGCCCCCAAGACTGGAGAGACAGACAGACCAATAAGGGAGTCATGGCTCCAGGAGCAGAAACTGCCATGGGAACCAGTGCTGAGGGAGGAAACCTGACCTGGAACTGACAAATTGTGGGAGGTTCTGTGTGGACCAGTCTGAGGCCCAGTCACACCGGATCCCTGATGACAGTATGAGATTTACCTCCAGGAGGTCAACCAGCTGCTCACAATAAATACCAGAGGAAAGTCCCCTTGTGCTGCTGGCAGGGGGAGGGAAAAGGGACCATTCTGAAATGGCTAGAGCACGCTGTTCTTAAGAAGGCCTGCTCCCCGGGGAGCTAATTAACCAGAGCCTAACCGGCCTGGGGGTAGGGAATTCCCCAACCCCAGCCCTCTAGCCACCCTGTCCCTCCTGGGGGGAGGAGACCGCTCAGGCCCAGTAAAGGCTGACCTGACCCGTCACAGGACTAGGGAATGCTTCCCCTGCTCCCGCGCAGCCACACCGAACGCACGTCACTGACGGCCTCCACATACACATTATGCATGTTTATGTAAGTGAAATGAATGACAACGATGAAAAAGGATGGGAGGGAGGAATTTTAGTATTATTTTGTTATTATAAGTTACCCTACTTATGAAGTGGTAGAGTATTACTTGAAAATGGACTTGGGTTATGTTAGGTTCCCTTTAACACACAGCCTTGAGCAGCAGCTGCCCCCGAGTGTAGCAAATCCCTTATCGTCTATAGCGGTTTCTAAGTTCAGTTTCTGTTTCTCAGAAGTCCCAAGGCCACCACCCTGCTCCCCAAGGCCCTGAATTCCTACATGAGCAGCCCCCACCTTGCTGCTGCTCTCTCTCTCTCTCCTTTCCGAGACGGCCACTCTGCCTCTTTGTCTTACAGGGAATAAAATCACGCTGACGGAGTTCTCGTGTCCTTCCTTGCGAGCGAGTGAGCCGGGTAGCTGGAAGAATCCTTTCATTGGTGTTTCTGCCGGGTTTAGGATCTTCCGGTCGCCTGCTCTTCCCTAGGAATTTGAGCTGCACCGGGAATCTGATAGCGCCTGGCCCCTCCGGACACGGGGGCTCCGCAGCGCCCCCCATCCCCCTGACCGCCTCTCAAGCGTCCACCACCCGCGCCGAAGGAGCGGTGAGTCGCCCTCCCCCATCGAGTGACTAAAACGCCTCTGTGAGCGCCTGAGGGCTGACCATTGAGTGTCCGGCACCCTCGTGGCCTCACCGCAGGCGGGAGGGAGACCGCCCCCAGCCACGGCCTTCACTGGCTACGGCTGTGCCCCTGGTCACTTCCACTCCAGTCTTTCTCGTCCCCAGCAGTTGAGAGACTTGCCTTCAGTCCAGTCTCTCTCGTCCCCAGCAGGCGAGGGACTTGCCCCAGTCCAGTCTCTCTCGTCCCCAGCAGGCGAGAGACTT
>JAQQAC010003801.1:659189-672804 GCA_029783875.1 Phataginus tricuspis
AAAGGGGCATTACGATTGGCAGACATAGGGTGGGGGGTTACGGGGGGACTGTACAGCTCAGAGAAGACAAGTAGTGATTCTCATCTCACTACACTGATGGACAGTGACTGTAATAGGGTTGGTGGGGGGGGACCTGATGAAGGGGGTAGTTTAATCATCACAATATTGCTCATGTAATTGTAGGTTAATGATACTAAAATAAAATAAATTGTAAAAAAAAAATCCTCAACAAAATACTAGCAAACAGAATCCAACAATGTACAAAAAAAATTATATGTATGACCAAGTGTAATTGATACTACATACACAAGGCTGGTTCAACATTCATAAACCAATATAATGCATCACATTAACAGACCACAGATGAAAAATCATATGATCATACAAATATATAGATTTATATAAATACATAAATATTAATATAACAAATATATTTGTATATATTTGCAATATATTTATAATGAATATATTAAATATATAAAAAGATATATGAATGCAGAAAAGCATTTGACAAAATCTAGCATCAATCATGATAAAAACTCTCAGTAAATTGGGACAGGAGGGGAACTCGCTCAACTTGAAAAAGGGTATCTAAAAAAACTTACTACTAACATGCTTAACAGTAACAAACTAAAAGTTTTCTCTATACTATCAGGAGCAAGGCAAAATGTCCCCTCTCACCACAACTTTTCAACACTAGAAGTCCCAGCTAAAGTAGTAAAACAAAGCAAAGGAAATAAAATGTATACAGATTGGGAAAGAACTGTTAAAAAGGAGACAACAGACCCAAAATGGAGTCACATGTGTAAAGCCCACTTACGCAAACTGAGACTTAATACCTAACTTAACTGCACTTTCAACCTCCCCCAGGAATGTAGTCTTTTTATTTTATTTTATTTTATTCTTTCTGTATCATTAATATACAATTGCATGAGCAACATTATGGTTACTAGACTCCCCCCATTATCAAGTCCCCATTACAGTCACTGTCCATCAACGTGGTAAGATGCTATAGAATAACTACTTGCCTTCTCTGTGTTATACTGCCTTCCCTGTGCCCCCCCCCATAACATTATGTGTGCTGATTGTAATGCCCTTTTTTCCCCCTTATCTCTCCCTTTCCACCCATCCTCCCCAGTCCCTTTCTCTTTGGTAACTATTAATCCATTCCTGGGTTCTGTGAGTCTGCTGCTGTTTTGTTCCTTCAGTTTTTTCTTTGTTCTTATACTCCACAGATGAGTGAAATCATTTGATACTTGTCTTTCTCTGCCTGGCTTATTTCACTGAGCATAATACCCTCTAGCTCCATCCACGTTGTTGCAAATGGTAGGATTTGTTTTCTTCTTATGGCTGAATAATATTGCATTGTGTGTATGTACCACCTCTTCTTCATCCATTCATCTACTGACAGACACTTAGGTTGCTTCCATTTCTTGGCTATTGTAAATAGTGCTGCAATAAACATAGGGGTGCATATGCCTTTTTCAAACTGGGATGCTGCATTCTTATGGAAAATTCCTAGGAGTGGAATTCCTGGGTCAAATGGTACTTCTATTTTGAATTTTTTGAGGAACCTCCATACTGCTTTCCACAATGGTTGAACTAATTTACAATCCCACCAACAGTGTAGAAGGGTTCCCCTTTCTCCACATCCTCGTCAACATTTGTTGTTGTTTGGCTTTTGGATGTGGCCATCCTAACTGGTGTGAGGTGATATCTCATTGTAGTTTTCATATGCATTTCTCTAATGAGTAGCGATGTGAAGCATCTTTTGCCTGTTGGCCATCTGAATTTCTTCTTTGGAGAAGTGTCTGTTCAGATCCTCTGCCCATTTTTTAATTGGATTATTTGCTTTTTGTTGTTGAGTTTTGTGAGCTCCTTATGTATCTTGGATGTCAACCCCTTATCAGATATGTCCTTTATGAATATATTCTCCCATACTGTAGGATACGTTTTTGTTCTGTTGCTGGTATCCTTTGCTGTACAGAAGCTTTTTAGTTTGAAATACTCCCACTTGTTCATTTTTGCTTTTGTTTCCCTTACCTGGGGAGATATGTTCATGAAGAAATTGCTTGAAGAGAGTTTTGCCTATGTTTCCTCCAAAGAGTTTTATGGTTTCATGACTTACATTAAGGTCTTCGATCCATTTCGAGTTACTTTTGTGTTGGGGTTAGACAATGATCCAGTTTCATTCTCTTACATATGGCTGTCTAGTTTTGCCAACACCATCTGTTGAAGAGGCTGTCATTTCCCCATTGTATATCCAAGGTTCTTTTATCATATATGAATTAACCATATATGTTTGGGTTAATATCTGGACTCACTACTCTGTTCCACTGCTCTATGGGTCTTTCTTGTGCCAGGACCAAATTGTCTTGATTACTGTAGCTTTGTAGTAGAGCTTGAATTGGGAAGCGAGATCCCCCCAGCTTTATTCTTCCTTCTCAGGATTGCTTTGGCTACTCGGGGTCTTTTGTGGTTCCATATGAATTTTAGAACCATTTTTTCCAGTTTGTTAAAGAATGCTGTTGGTATTTTCATAGGGATTGCATTGAATCTGTAGATTGCTTTAGGCAGAATGGCCATTTTGACAATGTTAATTTTTCCTACCCAAGAGCATGGAATGAATTTCCCCAGGAATGTAATCTTAACAGTCTGTACTTAGGGGGGATTAAAGATGGCGGTGTGAGAGGTGATAAACAGGCTTCCTCCTAAAACCGTATACAATACGAAAATATAACTAATACAACTAATCCTGAAATAGCAACAGAAAGAGGACTGTGCCAGACTGCATATAACTGAAGAAAAGAGCAGACCTCACAGAACAGGGTAAAATACCAAAGCTGTGGCCCAGTGGGATGCAAGCCCCTCTCCGACCCCAGCTCACTGGCAGGAGGAAGAGAAACCGAGCAGGGAGGGAGTGGAGGCCTGAGACTGCTGAATACCTAACTCCGGAGTGTGGTCTGGGAGCACAAACCTACAATTCATAGTGCTTGCATGATACTCTCTTGAGTATGGGGTTGGAAAGCTAAGACAGAATTCCTGGAGAGACTGAGATTCCAGCCGCTTGTGGAAAGCAGGGATCTACATCTGGCTGCTCTGGGACAAAAAAAAGGCGGGCAGTCTGAGAGACTTCCTAACAAGGAAGCCCCTCGCAAGAGGGCTGCTAAAGGGGCAAGGATTGCACAGAGCTTACTGCTCAGGAGAGAGGAGACGTAGACAAAATTGTCCGGGTGCACTCTGCCCAGCAGCTTGGGAGCTTTGCCATATACACTCTCTCATATTTAAGGAGGAAAAAGAAATCTTCCTCCTTAGACAATCTTTAGGTGCTCCAGCTCCCTGGCTGGCTACACAGCTCCAAAGAAGCCCTTTGTGATATACAGCCTACTTCGCCTCTCTTCCGGCCAGCCCCACCCTGGCTTGCAAACTGGCAAACCCTACCCTGGTGTTAGGCCAGCCAGAGGGAAGATGTGTCTATAACAACTACAATTCCACGCCTGAGAAAGATTTATATTACATCGACCTCATGACTCTTCCTGAAAGGCAGTTCAAAATAAAAATCATTAACATGCTCATCTTAGCATATAGATTTTCATTATTATTCTCTTATAATTCTTTGTATTTCTGTGGGGTCCGTAGTGATTTTTCCTTTCTCATTTCTGATTCTGTTTATGTGTGTAGATTCTCTATTTCTATTAATAAGTCTGGCTAGGGGCTTATTAATTTTCTTTATTTTTTCAAAGAACCAACTCATGGCTTCATTGATTTTTTTTCTATTGTTTTATTCTTCTCAATTTTATTTATTTCCTGTCTGATCTTTATTATGTCCCTCCTTTGCTGACTTTGGTCCTCATTTGTTCTTCTTTTTCCAATTTCAATAATTGTGTCTTTAGACTATTCATTTGGGACTGTTCTTCCTTCTTTAACTAGGCCTGGATTGCAATATACTTTCCTCTTAGAACTGCCTTTGCTGTGTCCCACAGAATATGGGTCATTGTGCTGTTGATGTCATTTGTTTCCACGTATTGCTTGATCTCTGTTTTAATTTGGTCACTGATCCATTGATTATTTAGGAGCATGATGTTAAGTCTTCATGTATTTGTGAGCCTTTTTGATTTTTTTCTAAAATTTATTTCTAGTTTTATACCTTTTTGATCTGAGAAGTTGGTTGGTAGGATTTCAATATTTTTGAATTTACTGAGGTTCTTTTTGTGGCCTAGTATGTGGTCTATTCTGGAATATGTTCCATGTGCACTTGAGAAGAATGTGTATCCTGCTGCTTTTGGGTGTAGAGTTCTGTAGATGTCTGTTGGGTCCATCTGTTCTAGTGTGTTGTTCAGTGCCTCTGTGCCTTTACTCATTTTCTGTCTGATTGATCTGTCCTTTGGAGTGAGTGGTGTGTTGAAGTCTCCTAAAATGAATGCATTGCTTTCTATTTCCTTCTTTAATTCTGTTAGTATTTGTTTCACATATGTCAGCACTCCTGTGTTGGGTACATATATATTTAAAATGGTTATATCCTCTTGTTGGACTGACCCCTTTATCATTATGTAATGTTCTTCTTTATCTCTTGCTACTTTCTTTGTTTTGAAGTCTATTTTGCATGATACAAGTACTGCAACACCTGCTTTTTCTCCTTGTGGTTTATATGAAATATCAATTTCCATCCCTTCACCTTTAGTCTGTGTATATCTTTGGGTTTGAGGTGAGTCTCTTGTAAGCAGCATATAGATCAGTCTTGCTTATCTATCCATTCAGTAACTCTGTGTTTTTTGATTGGTGCATTCAGTAAATTTATATTTAGGTGATTATCAGTGGATATGTATTTATTGCCATTGTTAGCTTTAGATTCGTGGTTACCAAAGGTACAAGGGTTGCTTCTTTACTATCTAACAGTCTAACTTAACTTTCCTGTTATTATAAACACAGTCTGATGATTCTTTATTTCTCTCCCTTCTTATTCTTCCACCTCCATTCTTTATATACTAGGTGTTTCATTCTGTACTCTTTTACGTTTCCTTTGACTGTTTTTCTGGATGGTTGATGTTAGTTCTTGCCTTTAGTTAGTATTTGGATGGTCGGCTTTCTTTGCTATGATTTTATTTTCTCTGGTGACATCTTTTTAGCCTCAGGAGTGCTTCCATCTAGAGCAGTCCCTTCAAAATAGCCTGTAGAGGTGCTTTATGGGAGGCAAACTCCCTCAGCTTTCACTTGTCTGGGAATTGTTTAATCCCTCCCTCAAATTTAAATGATAATCGTGCTGGATACAATATTCTTGGTTCAAGGCCCTTCTGTTTCATTACGTTAAATATATCATGCCATTCTGTTCTGGCCTGTAAGGTTTCTGTTGAGAAATCTGATGATAGTCTGATGGGTTTTCCTTTGTAGGTGATTTTTTTTCTTTCTCTAGCTGCCTTTAATAATCTGTCCTTATCTTTGATCTTTACCATTTTAATTATTATGTGTCTTGGTGGTGTCTTCGTTGGGTCCCTTGTGTTGACAGATCTGTGGGCTTCCATGGTCTGAGAGACTATTTCCTTCCCCAGCTTGGGGAAGTTTTCAGCAATTATTTCTTCAAATACATTTTCTATCCCTTTTTCTCTCTCCTCTTCCTCTGGTACTCCTATAATGCGAATATTGTTCCGTTTGGATTGGTCACACAGTTCTCTTAATATTCTTTCATTCCTAGAGATCCTTTTATCTCTCTCTGCCTCAGCTTCTCTGTATTCCTGTTTTCTGATTTCTATTCCATTAACAGTCTCTTGCACCGCGTCCAGTCTGCTTTAAGCCCGTTGATCGCTTCTCTGATTTCTGCATTGTCTTTCCTCACTTCCTCCCTTAGCTCTTACATATTTCTCTGTAGATCCATCAGCATGGTTATGACTTTTATTCTGAATTCTTTTTCAGTAAGATTGTACAAGTATATCCCATCAGGCCCCTGCTCAGGGATTGTCTGGGTAAACGTTGTCTGGACCATGTTCCTCTGTCTTTTCATGGCGATAGAAGTGGTCGTTGGTAGTCGCCACGTGTGTCACCTGGGAGAACAAAGTCCCTTCATGCTCGTTTTTCTCCTTGCCCTTCTCAGGGGTCTGAGCTCTTTTCCAGAACACCGGGAGGCAGTCTCTGGGATAATCCCCTAAGCTGCATGTATGCAGGCCTCCTCAGCTTATCCTATAGCACTCGGGGGGTTTGCAGTCTCCTTGGGTGCATCCTGGTCCCCTTGGTGCATTCCGATGCTGGTTCTGGGGCTCTTCCCGCTTAGCTGTGCGCCAGCTGGGAGTACATTCTGTGAAGTTTCTGTGGGCGGGGCCACTCCTCCGCTGTTCCGCAGCAGCGGCGGCTCCTGTAGCCTATGCGGCTCTGGTCGGATGGGAGGGAACGAATGATATGCTGCTGATCACTGTGGGAAGACTCGGCGCGGCTGCTTTGCCTGGCCGCCAGCCAGGGAGTCCGAAATTCCCCAAGACTCCCAGCCCGCTGCGCCGAGTGCGCTGGGACAATTTGTTCTGCTGTTGGGCCCTTGTCTCTTTAAGACTTTTTTTTAAAAAGCGCATGTTTTTCTTTTGTCCCGGGGAGCTGGCTGAGAGGACCTGCTTGCGGTCTCTGTCTCAGATCCTGCACTTCTGTTTTTCTAATCTCCGATACACCACGTGATGTGTGTCAGTGCTCCTGGTGCAGATTCCCAGGGCTGGTTATTTGGCAGGCCTGTGGTTCCACTCCCTCCCCGCTCGGAATCTTTTCCTCCCGCCTGTGCGCTGGGGTGGGGGAGTGCTCGGGTACCGGTGGGTCACGGCTTTATATCTTACCCACTTCATGAGGCGCTGAGTTCTCGCAGATGTAGCTGTAGTGTGGCTGTTGTATTGTATCTTCTGGTCTCTCTTTTAGGAATAGTTGTATTTTGTTTTATTTTCACAAATATATATGATTTTCGGAGGAGATTTCCGCTGCCCTCCTCATGCCGCCATCTTTCCAGAAGTGACTCCTAGGAATTTATCCTAAGAATGCAGCGGCTGCGCTTGAAAAAAACATATGCACCCTTATGTTTATCGCAGCACTATTTACAATAGCCAAGAAATGGAAGCAACCTAAGTGTTCATCAGTAGATGAATGGATAAAGAAGATGTGGTACATATACACAATGCAATATTATTCAGCCATAAGAAGAAAACAAATCCTACCATTTGCAACAACATGGATGAAGCTAGAGAGTATTATGCTCAGTGAAATAAGCCAGGTGGAGAAAGACAAGTATCAAATGATTTCACATCTGGAGTATAAGAACAAAGAAAAAACTGAAGGAGCAAAACACAGCAGACTCACAGAACCCAAGAATGGACTAACAGTTACCAAAGGGAAAGGGACTGGGAAGGGTGGGTGGGAAGGGAGGGATAAGGGGACAAAGGGGCATTACGATTAGCACACATAAAGTAGGGGGGTGGGGCATGGGGAAAGCAGTATAACACAGGGAAGACAAGCAGGGATTCTATAGCATCTTACTACGCTGATGGACAGTGACTGTAATGGGAACTTGGTAATAGGGGGAGTCTAGTAACCATAATGTTCAAGTAATTGTACATTAACAATACCAAAAAAAAAATATATATATATATATAAAATCCACACTTAAAAAATAAATAAATAAATAAAATAGGTCTGACAATAGTAAGTATTGAGGAAAGTAGAGAGCAACAAAAATTCTTACATATTGCTTAAAGGTGTAAGTTGGGAAACCACTTTGGCAGTTATCTTGTAAACCAAAACCTGCCTATACTCTTGGAACCCAGAAATTCTACTCCCCAGTATGCCTCTAGGGAAACTCTTACACATTTGGATAAGGATGCTCATAACACCAATGTACATAGTAGAAAAAAAGGTGAAAATGTCTAGCTCACAAGATTATGTATCTTATCTACAAATTGTGATAAATTACACAAATACCAAACACCAGAAAACATATCAACTTAGATCATACATTTTCACTGTGGATGATTTCAACGGTGAAACTGGTTTGAGGAAGGATGGAAATGTGAAGATATTACAATGGTTTGTGACCCTCCAAAGGTCTATGATACATAAAGAGACTTATTTATGGCATTAAAATTTCATCGGGGGATGGAACTTGCAAGATGGCGGCGTGAGAGGTGAGATGGAGAGCTCCTCCCAAAACCACAAATTGTATAAAAATATAGTTAATTAATACAACTAACCCTAAAACAGCAAGCCTTCAGAAAGAAGGGGGAACCAAACTGCAAACAGACCTCACGAACAGAGCAGACCTCACGAAACAGGGTAATGTAGAAAAGCGTTAATCTGGCGGGACCCAACCCCTTCCCCCACCCCAGCTCACTGGCAGTAGGAAGAGAAACGGAGCGGGGGAGGGGGTGGAAGTCTGGGACTGCAGAACACCTAGCCCTGGACATCTGCTCTGTGGGCAGAATCCTATAGTGTGTGGTGCTCTGGACGTTGTGGAGCTCAGACGGACGGAGTGCTTGAAAAACTGACAGTCCGGCCATTTGTGGAGGAGGGGATCCATACACGACCACTCCATGTCAGAGGAAAGGCAGACAGTCTGAGAGGCTTCCTAGCAGCCAGAGGGCTGCTGAAGGGGCAGGGTTTGCACGGAGCTTGCTGTGCAGGAGAAGGGAAAGCTGGACAAGGTTGTCTGGGCATGCTCTGCCCACCTGGTTGGGAACTTTGGGGAGCTTCAGGTGCTCCATCTCGCTGGCTGCCTACTAAGCTCTGAGGCCCCACACTGTGACACACAACCTGACAAGCCTTCCTACTGGCCTGCAGGCACCTGCTCGCAAACCCACAATCACTGTGCAGGGCACCAGGCCAGCCAGAGGTAGGCCCCGCCTACAACACCTTGAGATGCAAAGCACAGAGGTTTACACTTGTGTGCATGGCCCACTGGCTCAGACACTGGAGATAGGCACTGTAGACGGGAATCAGGAAACAGATCTTTCCTCCCCCCAGGCACCAGCTCAGTTCCCCTACAACCCCGAACCTCACTCTAGGGGATGAGCAGCTCCAGAGACTGGGCACCACACAGAAAATATGAAACAACAAAACAACATGGTTCACACCAAAATCTCACAAACTCCAGAAACAGGGCCAAATGAAACTGAACTCACCAAAGTTCCTGAAAGAGAGTTCAAAATAAAAATTATAAACATGCTTATCGAGGTACAGAAAAATATTCAAGAACTCAGGAACGAATTTAAGTTTGAGATTCAATCATTAAGAAATTCCATATCTGAAATGCTATATACAATGGAATGATTTAAAAGCAGATTAGATGTAGTAGAAGAAACAGAGGAATACAAAGAAGCTGAGGCACAGAAAAAAAAATGATCTCTAAGAATGAAAGAATATTGAGAGAACTGTGTGACCAATCCAAACGCAAAAATATTCGCATTATATGGGTACCAGAGGAAGAAGAGAGAGAAAAAGGGATAGAAAGTGTCATTGAGGAGTGAAGGAGATAGTCTCTCAGGCCATGGAGGTGCACAGATCTCCCAACACAAGGGACCCAGGGAAGACAACATCAAGACATATAACAATTAAAAAGGCAATGATCAAGGATAAAGACAGACTTTTAAAAGCAGCTAGAGAGAGATAAAAGATCACATACAGACTTCTGGAAAGATGGCGGCGTGAGTAGGGCAGCAGAAATCTCCTCCCAAAACCGTATGTATTTATGGAAATACAACAAGTACAACGGTTCCTAAAAAAAGAGACCAGAAGATACAGGACGGCACATAGCCTGCAGCTACACCTGAGAGGACTCGGCACCACGCAAGGCATGTAAGATACGGAGCCGCGACTCGGCAGGACCCAAGCACTCCCCAGTGCACCGGCAGGAGTAGAGGATTCAGAGCCGGGAGGGAGTGGAAGTACAGGCCCGCGAAATAACCAGCCCCAGTGATCTGCACAGGGAGCACTGACACACATCGTGTGGTGTATCGGAGATTGGAGAGACAGAGGGTGCAGGATCTGAGTGGGGAATGCACCTGGGTCCTTGCAGCCGGCTCCCGGAAAGAAAAAAAAAAAAGAAAAATACTTGCTTTTTTCAGCGGTCTAAATAGACAGGAGCCCAGCGGAGGACCGGATCACTCCGGCACACTCAGCCCAGCAGGCTGGGAGTCCTGGGGAGTTTCGGACCCCTTAGCTGGTGACAAGGAAACGGTGGCCGCACTTAGACTTCCCAGAGAGATCAACAGCCTCTCATTCGTTCCCAACCCGGCCAGAGCTATAAAGGGCCCTGTGGAGCGGTGCGGCCACGGCTGCGGAAAAGGGGACCCACAATGCCACCTACAGCATCGCCACAGAATCTATTCCTGGTGGGTGATTTTCTTTTTCTTCTCTTTCTTTTTTCTTTTCTTTTCTTTTTCTTTCTTACATTTTGTTTTTCTTTTTAAAGTCTTAAAGAGCCCAGCTGACATATATGGCATGTACCAGTAACCACTTCTATAGCCATGAAAAGACAGACGAATATGGTCCAGACTAAGATCAACCAGACAACCACAGAGACGGAGCCTGAAGGGATTGAAATGCACAAACATCCTGAAAAAGAATTCAGAATAAAATTCATAACCATACTGATGGATCTACAGAGAAATGTGGAAGAGCTGAGGGAGGAAGTGAGGGAAGTCAGGAAAGACAATGCAGAAATCAGACAAACGATCGACAGGCTTAACAGCATACTGGATGAGATACAAGAGACTCTTAATGGAATAGAAATCAGAGAACAGGAATACAGAGAAGCTGAGGCAGAAAGAAATAAAAGGATCTCTAGGAATGAAAGAATATTAAGAGAACTATGTGACCAATCCAAAAGGAACAATATTCACATTATATGAGTACCAGAGGAAGAAGAGAGAGAAAAAAGGACAGAAAGTGTCTTTGAAGAAATAATTGCTGAAAACTTCCCCATGTTGGGGAAGGAAATAGCCTCGCAATCCACAGAAGCCCAGAGATCTCCCAACACAAGACACCCAAGGAAGACAACACAAAGACACATAATAATTCAAATGGGAAATATTAAAGATAAACACAGAGTACTAAAGGCAGCTAGAGAGAGAAAAAAGATCAACTACAAAGGAAAACCGATCAGACTATCATCAGACTTCTCAACTGAAACCTTACAGGCCAGAAGAGAATGGCATGATATATTTAACGTAATGAAACAGAAGGGCCTCGAACCAAGAATATTGTATCCAGCACGATTATCATTTCAATATGACGGAGGGATTAAACAATTTCCAGACAAGCGAAGGTGAGAGACTTTGCCTATCATAAACCACCACTACAGGATATCTTGAACGGACTGCTCTACAGGGAAGCACTCCTAAGGCTAAAAAGATGTCACCAGAGAAAATAAAATCATAGCAAAGAAAGCAGACCATCCAAATACTAACTAAAGACAAAGAATAAAACACCTAGTATATAAAGAATGGAGGAGGAAGAATAAGAAGGGAGAGAAATAAAGAAACATCAGACTGTGTTTAAAATAACTTAACAAGAAAGTTAAGTTTGATTCTTAATAGTAAAGAAGCAACCCTTGAACCTTTGGTAACCACGAATCTAAAGCCAGCAATGGCAATAAGTACATATCTATCGATAATCACCCTAAATGTAAATGGACTGAATGCCCCAATCAAAAGACACAGAGTAACAGAGTGGATAAAAAAGCAAGACCCATCTACATGCTGCCTACAAGGAACTCACTGAAACCCAAAGATATACGCAGACTAAAAGTGAAGGGATGGAAAAGATATTTCATGCAAACAACAAAGAGAAAAAAAGCAGGTGTTGCAGTACTTCCATCAGACAAAATAGACTTCAAAATGAAGAAAGTAGCAAGAGATAAAGAAGGACATTACATAATGATAAAGGGGTCAGTCCAACAAGAAGATATAACCATTATAAATATATATACACCCAACACAGGAACACCAGCATATGTGAAACAAATACTAACAGAATTAAAGGAGGAAATAGACAGCAATGCATTCATTTTAGGAGACATCAACACACCACTCACTCCAAAGGACAGATCAACCAGACAGAGAATAAAAGACACAGAGGCACTGAACAACACACTAGAACAGATGGACCTAACAGACATCTACAGAACTCTGCACCCAAAAGCAGCAGGATACACATTCTTCTCAAGTGCACATGGAACATTTTCCAGAATAGACCACATACTAGGCCACAAAAAGAACCTCAGTAAATTCAAAAATATTGAAATCCTACCAACCAACTTCTTAGATTACAAAGGTATAAAACTAGAAATAAATTTTAGAAAAAAATCAAAAAGGCTCACAAATACATGGAGACTTAACAACATTCTCCTAATTAATCAATGGATTAATGACCAAATCAAAACAGGAATCAAAGAGTATATGGAGACAGATGACAATAACAACACAAAGCCACAACTTCTGTGGGACGCAGCAAAGGCACTTCTAAGAGGAAAGTATATTGCAATCCAGGCCTATTTAAAGAAGGAAGAACATTCCCAAATGAATAGTCTAAAGACACAATTACTGAAATTGGAAAAAGACGAACAAATGAGGCCCAAAGTCACCAGAAGGAGGGACATAATAAAGATCAGAGAAGAAATAAATAAAATTGAGAAGAATAAAACAATAGAAAAAAATCAATAAAACGAAGAGCTGGCTCTTTGAAAAAATAAACAAATAGATAAACCCATAGCCAGACTCATTAAGAGGAAAAGAGAATCTACACACATAAACAGAATCAGAAATGAGAAAGGAAAAATAACGACGGACCCCACAGAAATACAAAGAGTTATAAGAGAATATTATGAGAATCTATATGCCAACAAGCTGGAAAACCTAGAAGAAATGAACAACTTCTTAAAAAATACAACCTTCCAAGACTGACCAAGCATGAAATAGAAAAACGAAACAGACCAATCACCAGCAACGAAATTGAATCGGTAATCAAAAAACTACCCAAGAACAAAAGGCTTGGACCTGATGGATTCACCTCTGAATTCTATCAGACATATAGAGAAGAAATAACACCCATTCTCCTTAAAGTTTTCCAATAAATAGAAGAGATGGGAATACTTCAAACTCATTCTATAAAGCCAGCATCATTCCAATACCAAAACTGGGCAAAGACCTCACCAAAAAAGAAAATTAGAGACCTATATCCCTGATGAACGTAGATGCAAAAACACACAACAAGATATTAGCAAACCGAATTCAAAAATACATCAAGAGGATCATAAACCATGATCAAGTGGGATTCATCACAGGGATGCAAGGATGGTACAACATTTGAAAATCCATCAACATCATCCACCACACCAACAAAAAGAACAGAAACCACATGATCATCCCCATAGATGTTGAAAAAGCATTCGACAAAATTCAGCCTCCATTCATTATTAAAACTCTCAACATAATGGGTATAGAGGGCAAGTACCTCAACATCATAAAGGCCATATATGACAAACCCACAGCTAACGTCATACTTAACAGCGAGAAGCTGAAAGCTTTTCATCTAAGATCAGGAACAAGACAGGGGTGCCCACTCTCTCCACTGTTATTCAACATAGTACTGGAGGTCCTAGCCA
>JAQQAC010003801.1:677804-697245 GCA_029783875.1 Phataginus tricuspis
TAAAATAAAATAAATTATTAAAAAAAAAAAAAGAAAAAAAAAAAGAAAAAAACAAATCCTACCATTTGCAACAACATGGATGGAGCTAGAGGGTATTATGCTCAATGAAGTAAGCCAGGCGGAGTCTAGTAACCATATGTTGCTCATGTAATTGTATATTAATAATAGCAAAAAAAATTTTCATGGAGGGAGGAGAGAGATAATTATGGTAAAAATGTCTAGAAAGGATCCTCACAGGAGTGCTAAAAAAAAAAGGTTCAGAGGCAATGACTAGATGAATCTCAAAAACAACATTGAGTGAAAAAAATCAAGTTACAGAGGAATACATGTAGTATGTCACAAAGTTCAAAACAAAATAATATATTGTCTAGGGATATAAATATCTATATGTATATGTGGCTAGCATATAATAAAAAAATTTCAGAATGGGCATTATCCTTGTGAAGAAGGTAGGATAATGTTGAAATCTAGGTGGGGCATTTGTAAGGAGACTCAAAAGTATTGGCTGTGTTCTTTTCTGAGAATAGGATAGTAAATAACTAGATGTTCACTTTATTATTCCTCATCCCTTAGTTTTATTTATATATGTTTTAGTATGAAATGTTTCACAATTAAAACTACTTAAAAATGCCATATATCAAATCACTATAAACAAAATCTTAGTAGTTCAACAGTATGAATAGCCTTTGCATTAATCACCATCCAATCAGTATTAAATAAATGACATTAATGATATTAAACCGATGTTCTTAAAAACAACCATGAGGTGCTAATTTCAAAGATTTTAAAAAATGTACATAACAGTTCATACCCAGCCACCTTGCTGAATGATGTACTCTGCTGCACAGTCCTCCAGATAGGTCACACCAAACTGTAGCAGCGCACTCAAAGGTTCTTGGCCGCGTCTTGTCAACTCCAAAAGCATTTGCCGTAGCAAAATCAGCGGCACCAAAATCTTCAATGCAAAGATGAGAGAATACAAAAACAAACTGAAATTCTTCTAATTCATTTTACATACCCAACTACTAGAAAATTATATTCAAATGCATCATGGTAGAAAATCATTTTTATTATAACAAGAGAAATAAAACACTGACCCCTACTAGAATTTTTGTGAGCAATGCATGTAGGTTTTATACAATAGGGTGGTAGAAATAATTATTATTTGAAAATAATTGGGATGTGTGTTTACGTCATAACCTAAGTATAGGAAATTCACTGACACATTACTGATAATAGCAAAAGGACTAGAAACAACCCAACAGCAACTGGTTACATAAATTTTGGTCATCTAGCAAATTATTATGTAGTTCTTAAAAATAATTAAATTATTCACTGCCCAATCACTAAGATTTATTTTCAGTGAAAAAAGCAAGATACAGGGAACTGTGTACAATCATGGTTCCATTTGTGTAAAAAAACCAAAACCAAAGATATAACTTTTCATACAGTCCTATAGTATTCCTGGAAAAATATACAAGAAACTGGTAAGAGCAATAGATTGAGAACCAGAAAACTGGCAACAAGGGTGGGAAAACATTTTTCAATGTGTATCTTTCTCCACTTTTTGCAGTTTGTACCATATGCTTTTGTTACCTATTTGAAAATGAGAACTTTCAAAATTATGAGCTATCTTACACAAGTTATCAAAAAACCAAAAAAGTATTATTATTCCTAATATCCTGGCTCAAAATTTAAAAATCAGAAAAATTTATGACAGAGACTAACTAGAGTCCTTTGACTTCCAAAAAACATTGCACATTAGGAAGAACTAAGTATTTTCTTTCTTTTAACTTTTTGTTGAAATACAGTTGAAACACAAGGAACTAAGTTATTTTCAGTCAACCATCTGCATGCAATCTCTTTCATCTAAAACATCAAGAGGTCTCCACATGACTGGAAAAGGAATGCAGAAGGAAATGAAACCAATTCCAGGTCTTTGTTACTGAACTGCCGAGGTAATAACTGAGGGATTTTGAAGTATTTCTGCAGAAGAGGACAAACAGAAAAGACAATGAGTTTATAGCCTGACTAATATTCTTTGGCTTTTAAGTAAAAGCAGCCCTGAGAGAGTCTATGTCAAAGACTGAAGGAAAGAATGCAACACACACATCTTCACTTTTTGATATTCTAAAAGAACAGTCCAAAATATATTGAAAACGCCTTTCTAACACTCATGGGGGGGGCACACGGATATATATTAGTTTTTTCCCACAATGAGAAAACCTGTCACACTACTAATAACAAGAACACTGATGTCCGTCAGTGTCCGTCCCCAGTATATTATCTTAGGGGGAGCAGAAAGGGATAGCCTTGATGATTCATATCCTATCAACGTCAAAGGCCTGGGATGTTCTGCATCTCAAAACACTTCTGGCTTCCCATAATAATCTACTATGTGAAACATTTAAGTTATTCACGTGTAAGCTCTATGATCTTTTAGGAAAATGAGTCGCAAACATTTTATAGTTGTTACATAAAATAATGCCTTTAATTCCAAATTTATCTCTTTGTGCATCAAAAAATAGATGTTCTAGTGTTACTATATAATAACCTAGAGATAAACTGGTAATTCTCTTTCACTATGGTCTTAATTTCAGTCTGTAATCATATTATTTTCATTCACTGTACTTTTTAGGCTGAAATCTACTATTCTTTTAGTCCTTTTCTCATATGGCAATTCCTCCATTGCTTTGATCATTTAAGTTATCCTTTCCTGCATCTTCTGCATCCCAATTATATCTTTCTGGAAATGCAATAACCAGAGAGCAGAAACTTCATTTTACAGGACTAACACCCTCTATTTGACTAATAATATTCCTGGAGGCACATATCATGTCTATTTTAGCTATCTGACACACTATTTTCAGGGACCCATATGATGGCTTCCAGACACACTTTCTTTTAGGTATATTTTACGTTGTTAAGATAGCTAAACCCACTTGCCCTTTAGTTGTTTTTTTTTTGGTTTCAATTAATCTACAGTTACATGTGCAACATTATGATTACTAAACTCCCCACTTCATCAGGTCCCCCCCATTTACCCCATTACAGTCACTGTCCATCAGCATAGTGAGATGCATAGAATCACTACTTGTCTTCTCTGAGTTGTACAGCCCTCCCCGTGCCCCCCCAACATTGTGTCTGCTAATCGTAATGCCCCTTTTTCCCCCTTCTCCCTCCCTTTCCACCCATCGTCCCCAGTCCCTTTCCCTTTGGTAATTGTTAGTCCATTCTTGGGTTCTGTGAGTCTGCTGCTGTTTTGTTCCTTCAGTTTTTTCTTTGTTCTTATACTCCACAGATGAGTGAAATAATTTGATACTTGTCTTTCTCCACCTGGCTTATTTCACTGGGCATAATACCCTCTAGCTCCATCCATGTTGTTGCAAGTGGTAGGATTTCTTTTCTTCTTATGGCTGAATAATATTCCATTGTGTATATGTATTACATCTTCTTTATCCATTCATCTACTGATGGACACTTAGGTCGTTTCCATTTCTTAGCTATTGTAAATAGTGCTGCGATAAACATAAGGGTGCCTATATCTTTTTCAAACTGGGCTGCTGTATTCTTAGGGTAAATTCCTAGGAGTGGAATTCCTGGGTGTTTCTATTTTTAGTTTTTGAGGAACCTCCATACTGCTTTCCACAATGGTTGAACTAATTTACATTCCCACCAGCAATGTAGGAGGGTTCCCCTTTCTCCACATCCTCACCAACATTTGTTGTTTGTCTTTTGGATGGTGGCCATCCTAACTGGTGTGAGGTGATCTCTCATTGTGGTTTTAATTTGCATTTCTCTGATGATTAGCTATGTGGAGCATCTTTTCTTATGCCTGTTGGCCACCTTTGGAGAAGTGTCTGTTCAGCTCCTCTGCCCATTTTTTAATTGGCTTATTTGTTGAGGTGTGTGAGCTCTTTATATAATTTGGATATCAACCCCTTATCAGATATGTCATTTATTAATATATTCTCCCATGCTGTAGGATGTCTTTTTGTTCTATTGATGGTGTCCTTTGCTTTACAGAAGCTTTTTAGTTTGATATAGTCCCACTTGTTCATTTTGCTTTTGTTTCCCTTGCCTAGGGAGGTATGTTCATGAAGAAGTTGCTCACGTTTTATGTTCAAGAGAGTTTTGCCTATGTTTTCTCCTAATAGTTTTATGGTTTCATGACTTACATTCAGGTCTTTGATCCATTTTGAGTTTACTTTGGTGTATGGGGTTAGACAGTAATCCAGTTTCATTCTCTTACATGTAGCTGTCCAGTTTTGCGAACACCAGCTGTTGAAGACTGTCATTTCCCCGTTGTATATCCATGGCTCCTTTATTAATTGATCATATATGTTTGGGTTTATATCTTGGCTCTCTAGTCTGTTCCATTGGTCTATTGGTCTGTTCTTATTCCAGTACCAAATTGTCTTGATTACTGTGGCTTTGTAGTAGAGCTTGAAGTCAGGGAGTGTAATTCCCCCTGCTTTATTCTTCCTTCTCAGGATTGCTTTGGCTATTCAGGGTCTTTTGTGGTTCCCTATGAACTTTAGAATATTTGCTCTAGTTCACTGAAGAATGCTGTAGGTATTTTGATGGGGATTGCATTTCATCTGTAGATTGCTTTAGGCAGGATGGCCATTTGACAATATTAATTCTTCTTTTTAGTGTCCTCTTTAATTTCTCTTAGGAGTGTCTTGTAGTTTTCAGGATATAGGTCTTTCACTTCCTTGTATATAGGTTTATTCCTAGGTATTTTATTCTTTTGGATGTGAATGGAATTGTTTTCCTGATTTTTCTTTCTGCTAGTTCACCATTAGTGTATAGAAATGCAACAGATTTATGTGTATTAATTTTGTATCCCACAACTTTGCTGAATTCAGATATTAGATCTAGTAGTTTTGGAGTGGATTATTTAGGGTGTTTTATGTACAATATCATGTCATCTGTAAACAGGGACAGTTTGATTTCTTCCTTACCAATCTGGATGCCTTTTATTTCTTTGTGTTGTCTGATTGCTGTGGCTAGGACCTCCAGAACTATGTTGAATAAAAGTGGGGAGAGTGGGCATCCTTGCCTTGTTCCCGATCTCAAAGGAAAAGCTTTCAGCTTCTCACTTAAGTATAATGTTGGCTGTGGGTTTGTCATATATGGCCTTTATTATGTTGAGGTACTTGACCTCTATACCCATTTTCTTGAGAGTTTTTATCATGAATGGATGTTGAATTTTGTCGAGTGCTTTTTCAGCATCTATGGAGATGATCATGTGGTTTTTGTCCTTCTTGTTGTTGATGTGGTGGATGATGTTGATGGATTTTCGAATGTTGTACCATCCTTGCATCCCTGGGATGAATCCCACTTGATCATGATGGATGATCTTTTTGATGTATTTTTGAATTCGGTTTGCTAATATTTTGTTGAGTATGTTCGCATCTATGTTCATCAGGGATATTGGTCTGTAATTTTCTTTTTTTGTGGTGTCTTTGCCTGGTTTTGGTATTAGAGTGATGCTGGCCTTGTAGAATGAGTTTTGGAGTATTCCCTCCTCTTCTACTTTTTGGAAAACTTTAAGGAGCATGGGTATTAGGTTCACTAAATGTTTGATAAAATTCAGCAGTGAAACCATCTGGTCCAGGTATTTTGCTTTAAGTAGTTTTTTTATTACTAATTCGATTTCATTGCTGGTAATTAGTCTATTCAGATTTTCTGTTTCTTACTGGGTCAGCCTTGGAAGGTTGTATTTTTCTAGAAAGTTGTCCATTTCTTCTAGGTTATCCAGTTTGTTACCATATATTTTTTCATAGTATTCTCTAATAATTCTTTGTATTTCTGTGGTGTCCGTAGTGATTTTTCCCTTCTCATTTCTGATTCTGTTTATGTGTGTAGACTCTCTTTTTTCTTGATAAGTCTGGTAGAGGTTTATCTATTTTGTTTATTTTCTCAAAGAACCAGCTCCTGCTTTCATTTGTTCTTTCTATTTTTTTATTCTTCTCAATTATCAGTGTACTATTTAACTCTTCTATGCCTTAACAATTCTGGTAAATGTCACATCCCTCAAATTTTATCTGCACCTAATTCACTGACTAAGTGAATGATCTCTACCTGCTTCCAGATATAATTTAATAGACAACCAGACATTATGTATCACCCAGTGTGATACAACAGGAAATAGAGAAAACAACCAATGAAGTATTCTTGCCAAAAAGATTAAACCTAAATATGATTAGGCCTTGAGATCTACCTATCAATGGAAAGGAAACATCAATTCAGAGAAACATGTTAAGTGACATGTGTGATACAGTTGATAAAATCCAGAAGGCAAGAAATTTTACAGGACAGATCATTTGTAAGTAAATGAGAGAAAAAAAAGCACAAGGGAGAATAAGCTTACATATTAGGAGATCCTTAAGTCATGTATGATCACATGAATATGAAATGTCCACAGTATGCAGATTCACAGAGACAGAGTAATGTTACCAGGGGATGGGAGGAGCTGGAAACGAGGAGTGACCACTACTAGGGAGGGACTTTGTTTGGGGGAAGATAAATGTTCTCAAATTAGATAGTGGAGGTGGCTGCACAACTCTGACTGCACTAGAAATAATGAACTATATACTTTGGAAGGTTAAGTTTTATGGTATGAATTATATTTCAATTAAAAAAAAACGAAAGACAAGGGACATATCCACCAAATGCAAGGTGTGGACCTCGTTTGGGCCCAAGTCAAACAAATCAGCTTAAAAAAATACCGATGTGAGACAATGGGTGATCTCAATACTAAGTACTTATGTGATGACATTAAAATTACTGTTGATATTTTGAGGTGTAATGATGGACACACTGCCCTTGGAAATACATGTGAATGTATTTGTGAATAAAATGATGTGGTGTGTAGGGTCTGCTTCAGACAGGGGGAGAGTGGGGAGAGTGTGGGGGATGGATAAAGAACTGCCATACAGCGATTACACACCACTGTGTGGTGGATGCATGAGGTTTGTTATATATTCTCTGTGCTTTTGTGTTTGACATTTTAATAATTAAAGATTCTAGAGACTTAGTGACTTAATATGCCACTAAAAATTAACCAGAAAGATTCATTTATCTTTACTCTTATTTCCCAAAGTTCATTTATCACATTCTGAACATCATACACTAACACTCCAGCTGGTTTTTTCTCTTTGATGGTCATTTTCTCCTTTTCTTCTGTAAGCAGATAAGTACATAGGAAAAAGCAATATCCATAAGGGAGAAAAAAAGAACTGAACCTACAAATCTGAGATAACTACTCTGTATTATTTAATGTTTTGGCACAAATTCCAATGATTTTTCTAGGCATATATACACTATATAGTCTACATTTATACATGTACTAAAAAAAAGAGGTATTATTAATGACTAGTTTTTTCCCTCCATTTCTTTTGATATATTTAAATAGTATTCTACCAAGATGCTTTAAAGATCCCTATATAGGTGAACTGACACTCATTTTGCTCCTACCACAAGACACTTCATGGACATTCTTTTCTCATCTCTCTGATAGATGTTTCCGTTAGGCCTTATGTGTCTGGCAGATAACCATATTCAAATAATGGTGTTATATCAGAATTCTGGAAACATTTATGCAAAATATAAAATATGAGATAACTTCTTCAAATTAGCCAATCTGACTTTGATTGGAGGGGAAGCATTTCAGTTGTGTATAATTAAGCCAGATGCTTTTTAGTCCTGGATAACTAAGGAGAGTAACACTGGATTCAGTGGAGCAAGTAATATTCTAACTGGTATGCCTCACTTATGTGAGGTATTCAAGCCACAGCCTAAAGATCAACAGTTAGCCATTGGTCCAAATGAGGGACTACAGTAAAGCAGGGAATAGAAAAAAAGAACAGGTGAGGAGAGACACTGAACACTAGGGTTTACTGGAATATTTTAGGACACGCTAGGATCATGGGGAGGAGGACATACAAGAGTTGGTTACAAAAGTCACCAGACAGGAGTAACAGGAAGATAACATGAAATAGGGGAAGAAGGCTAGTAATACTAGGTACCTAAATATTGGTTGTTTGATATACTAAGAAACAGATAATAACCAAGCTCATTTTTATTTATAAAATCTATTTCAAATGTCCATGTAAGAGTTTTTTTTAATTCTAAAGAAAGCAACAGAAACAATCAGATATTTTAACAAATTATTTACAGCTAAGTAACACAGTAAAACTCCATAATAGTGAAAATTTTGGGAACAAGGTCTCATGTGTCAACAGCTTTTGTTTACTAGTGCTTACTATGGTGCCAGACAATGTCCTAAATCAGCATACTTTTCCTCATGCTGAGCTGAGCTCATTGTACCCCTTAGGCTCTCTGCTTTTTTAAGGGGTAAGTAGGAAATACAGTCTGAGGTAAGGATAGGCATGTGGTACAGTGGAAAAAACAAGCTGGAATCAGAAGATCTAGCTCTTGTCAAGAAGTCCTAGCCAAATTATTTAGTATTTTTACTCCAATTATTCCCCTGACCTAACTAGGTATGTAAGTAACAAAACAGAAGCTAATAAAACCCATTCTGCCTTCTACAAAGGATGTCTGTAATGATCAAATGAGATGTGACATGAAATACCTTGTAAGCTATACAACAAAATGGTATTATTCATTAAAGAGAACTAGAAGAAGCTGTCTCCCAAATGAAGCCCTTAATCTTCTCCCCAGAAGACACACTCACATGTTGACAACCATATGGAGAGAAATGTCATGTCTAATTCAGAGAAAGAAGAAATAATGGGAAATTAAGGACAGATAGGAGGGAAGAGTGGCACACTACAGGACACATATTTTTGGGTTAACAGAACCTCACAGCATTAATCAAAAAACCACTTTAATCAAAAACATCTACTCAACACAGTTGGATTTATACATTAAACAATGAGTTTTCTAATAGTTTTCTCTTATATGATACTAGTAATTTTTCCTGTACTTTTATCATTAACACACCAAAATCTTATAAGAGAAAAGATAATTTGATTAATACCTTATTCCAGCCGCTGGCGTGAACTGTGGTCTCCAGTGTACATTCCCGATATGTCTGATATGTCACTGGCCTGTAGAAATTTTTTTTTAAAAAGTCTGTGTCACAAAGAAGGAAAATTCTAAATTTCTAGATGAATAAATATATAGTCACTTCTCTGCTGTTGAACTTTTTGTTAAAGTAATAAAAATTATTCAACATATTGCTTGTATGAGACAGGGCTCTTAACATTTGGTATGCATTGTTCTTTAAGCATTCCCTATAGGCTGAGATGCATGCTACCAGTGTAGGAAAGCAGTTAATAGCATAACAAAATAATAATAAATAATGAATTTTTAAATAATTGCTTGAAAGTTATCCAACAGGATTACTATGTTGCAGTCAGACACCTGGGTTATTAATACAGGATCAAATAATAACACAGAAATTAATTCATTAATAAAAGAGCATGATTTATACTTTTTTAAAAGGCAAAAAATCTAAAATATCTAAAAATTAAAGAGCCATGTCACTGGAAGACTTTTCAAATTGCGGATCTAAGGAGTTGTAATTAAACAAGGCCAATAAATGGAGCTCTATTTTTAACTGGTGTCTTGTGACATAAAATCCTGGAGGGCAGAGAAATAAGCCTTTCTCCTTATTTCCATTAAGTTCTAGTCATACCAAAAACTCCAATTATTGAGTGATAACAACATTCACTCACTAACTTACTGAGGGATTTTAAGTTCTATAGTCTACATTCTAAATCTTTGGTTTCACATGCAAATTAACAACAGCAACAAAAATACTTGGCACCAAGTAACATATGAGGCACCAACAGCTTGGGTCATAGAGGTTTACCCTCCCCACTTCCTGTGGTCAAAGCATTAACATATATGTGAAAAAGAAAGAGAAGAGTTTTGCTTTCATGGGACTTAAAAATCCATCCCAAAGGCATTTTCTGCTCTGACCACTCCGGTCTGTGATCTCTTCTGCCTATGCATACTTAAGACTGATAACAGCTACCACTCATTGGTAGCCTACTGTTGGTTTTATATTTTTATATATTTATGTTTTATGTTGCATATTATCACAGCTGGCAAGCAGTACTGCAGGAATTCACACCCAGTTGGATCTGGCTCCAAAGGCCACACTGCTCCTATTTTAAGTTAGGACTTTGACACGTGCCACAATAATGTCCACGTGTGGCTACTAAGCATCTGAAATGTGGCTAGTGATGTGCTGTGCCACAGACATACCAAACTTCAAAGACTTGCTAAGAAAAGAAGAATGTAAAATTATCTCAATAATTTTTTATATTGAGTATGTTAAACTATTATATTTTTAATATATTGGGTTACATAAAATACATTATTAAAAATCTTAATTTTTTATGTGGCTCCTAGAAAATTTTAAATTACATCTATGGGACTTGCACGGTAGCTATCATACAGTGCTGTCCACATAGTTCAAAAAACAGTTCTGATAACACAGGTATCATTCTTTTATATAAGTCAACATAAAAACAGTATTACAGTGAGGCTGAAAGGAGCTAAGATACCAGGGATGATCTTTTAAATATAAAATGTTATATACTACCCTCTTGATATCATATTCCTATTAAAGTAAGCTTAGAAATTTTAGAAGCCTTAGGCCAAATACTAGGTAGCTGTCAAACTTGAACTTCAGCAAATAACTATACAGTCTACCTACCCATATTCTCCCTGAAGCCTCGCTTGTACATACAGGCCCTTTGCTTCCTTTCCTGAGCTGTGCTGCTGCTGTGGGTCACAGCAGTCCTTACTTGTAGCTTGTCTGTCAGCTAAAGCACTTCAGCATCCTTCAGAATGAAACATGATTTGAATAATTACATGTACACACATATATGCACATACAAGATCCAGCAGATTAAAACATTCAAAGGAAACCTAATACATATAAAATTAAGTAGCTGAAAAATCAGCCCTATCTAATGAACTATTTGAACCCAGCAAAGGAGAAAAGGGTGGTAGTGAAAAACTTTTTGAAACTGCTACTGCTCCACTAAACAAAAAAGTCAGGATGAATTTCTCACTTAACAAAACTGTGTGGAGGAGGTGGTCTTTTCCACCTTAGAAAATACTGCCATCAACCTGTATAATATTTCTAGTTCATCACTACTTAGTTACTTTCAAGGTTTTAGTAACAGAGTTTCACAACTTTCAAAAGTAGATTTCTGAAAAAAATTTTATTCATAAAGAAGTCTGACTCTGATATACTAAAAAATAATTGTATTACTATTCAGGCTTTGGGGGGCAAGGGGGACCCAAATATTATCCAGAACAAATTTTAAAAATCTATAATTTACTTTGCAATGAAAAAATATCAATTTTTCCTGTAGATTATGAAAAGAATGCCAAAAAATACTTTAAAAATTAGTACTGTTTTTTCTGAGATCTTAAAATATCCTAGTAAAGCTAAAATTAACACATAGAGAAATTGAGATTTGGAGTGAAGCAGTTTGCTTAATGCCACAAATAGTTTGTATCAAAATTGGAAACAAAATTTTTTGTATTATACTTCTCAGTTATTTTATTCCCAGTCCCAATAGCTTTTACAAGTTTTTTTGTGTTTGTTTTTGTTTTGGCAAAACAGGTTTCTTCAAGCCTAACATGAAACCCCAATATGTAAAATATATGAAAACACAGCAGTACCGGTTTAAGCAGAGTGGAGAGGACATAACAACCCCCTGACTCACCTTCTCAGGGCCCCACGGCCCCACACAGCACCCTGAAAACCACTGCTGTTTGTCCAAATTTTCTATTTATATTCAGATACCTGTAATCTTCTCTCCACATTTTCTTAAAATTTTTCTATATATATAAGGTTAAGAAAATCCAAATATGATTTTCATTTCAATGTTTCCTATATATTATTTGGATGTTTACATTTGTTCATGTGACCAGAATATGCAAAAACAACTGAATTCTCCTTAATTCCAAATTGCTTCCTTCTAACAAGTGGCAATGTATAAACTCTGCCTCCATGAATAAGGAATTACCTTACTGCAACAGTAATCTGGCATCTGAATTTTGGCCCTTTCAGTGAAGGAACAGTCTTTATCCTGTTTTAGATAGTTGTTACTCTTCATTAAAACAAATACTTTTTTTCTAATTCATACTAACTGCTTAATGATTGATTCTCAGCATAGAATTAGAGGAAAATGAGTTTTTAAGTGACTTGGTTCTATCTTAGTATCTTTCACTATGAGCTTCTTGCCTCTAGCTTTAACAGTCAGAAACAGAGCTTGGAGAGAGGTTCCACTATAAGAATGTGGTGGTAGTTCCACGGGCAGATGTGCGACCCCAAAGTTTAGTAACATCTGGGATACCTAAAAAACTGATACAATGTTAATCACACATACAATGTAAAAAACCTTAGCCATTGTGTTTGTTTGCCACTAAAGAGAATAGTAGTAAAAAGTGGTCATAACAAGTGAAAAACAACTCAGAAAAAGCATTTGTTGAAACCTGACAGCTCAACAAGGAAATGTAAGTGATCAAATCCATGTTGGAACAGTTAAATCACTCCTTTGATGCAAAGTTGTCACTAAACACAGAGATGCTTTGGGAAAGCAAAAGAAGTTGTAGTAAAGAAAATAAGCGAGCAAAAAGAAATGACACGGTTCGCCTAACCAATCCAGTGCTGCATGAGATCGAGACTATTCGGAGAATGAGTCCCAGTAGCAACAGTAACTCACTGGCTGAGGAGCACCTGCAATGCCTTATGTAGAGGCTCTTTCAGTTCCTGTGACACCTTTTCTCCAAGATGAGCCAAGCAATCTTCTACTGAGCTTTCTGGATTAGCAGGGCTGAACACAGGAGAAGTGTGACGATCAAAGCCTGTGCTGGTGAAGGCTGAAGACAGAGCAAAAGAAAAACCTAATGTAATAAACAGGATCACTCAGGGGACAAATATACCTACAAACTGGGAACAAGCTATAGTATAGCCACACAGAAAGATTAGACAATCATTATGGGATATTCATCTTTCCTGGAACACAAAACTTGACAGGTCCTAAATTTAGAAAAAATTTTAAAGGAATGATTTAAATGGAAAATCTTAGTTTTAAGAGAAGAAAAAGACTAAACTGACATGTTAAAGTAAATATAAAACCCAATTTAGTATAGGAATGATAAATAATAGGCAACTCCTAGCTCTAACATCCCTCTCTCAATATTTTCTTTTTAAGATTTCCTTTTTACCTTTATAAATGTGGTACTTCTTAAATCAGATTCTAATCAGTTTATTTCACCTTAAAATGAGTCAATTATTTTCATTCTCTTTATAAATGAACTTTCAAACTTAATATTCCTGTACATGGATAAATTTTAAAACTATGAAGGTTATACAAGTATGTAAGTTGAACATGAAAGAAATAGTCACAGCCTCTATTTCCTCAGCTCCAACTAGGAGCCTCACATCGGTTTCCATACTTCATGTTAAACACACGTAAGCTACTTTCAAACTGCAGGAAAAACAGGCAGAATCATTGCTGCTGTCCCAGAGAAGGTACAAGAGGGTGCAGGACACAGAATCCCAAAAAAGCAAGCAGCCTGCCCCTGCTCCCAAGAGTCATCAATAACCTCCATGGAATATGTATTGCACTAACCTAAGGCTTGCTCCTAAAAGGCTGCAAATTTTACTAGATTTCAGTATGTATTTCTTTATAAAGTGCTTACTTCCAAGAGAGATGCAAATGGCTGCAGACTTCACAAATAGTTCGTGTCTAGGCAAACTTGATAAGAGTCCATTTTAATGATCAGTCTAGGATGACTTGGGGTTCAACAGGTGAGTGAACAAGAGTCTTTGTTGCTTTCTTTTTTTTTCTGCCTTTTACCCATTTTATTATGTGTAAGTACTGTTATCAAAAATGGATAAAGGCTTAAAACAGAATTAGAACTTATATAAGTTAAAAATGTTGGTATCTTTGGCACAAGGATCATTACCAATAACAAGTTGCCACATTCTTTTCAACAGACAGAAATGAAGGATGTGAAGCTGTGATTTCCTGTAACCCCACTTCCCACTTCTTAAAGGGAGAGAAACCCCCCCAAGCCAAGAGTGGTGAGACTCTGTCCTCTTCTACTAGATT
Organism: Phataginus tricuspis; assembly: GCA_029783875.1. Classification (NCBI taxonomy): domain Eukaryota; kingdom Metazoa; phylum Chordata; class Mammalia; order Pholidota; family Manidae; genus Phataginus; species Phataginus tricuspis. The sequence goes on from JAQQAC010003801.1 coordinate 691,925, forward strand.
GTGGGCTCCCCAGGGACAAGGGGGGGTCTTATTCATTCTGCATACTGAGTGCCTGGCACACTAGGCATAAAGTAAATATTAATGGAATAAACTGAGGCAAGCTTTGCTGGGCTCTGGCAACAGAGGAGTGGTCACAGGACAGCTGTTATCCCAGAGGGGCTCCAGTCAATGCTCATTTCACCACCTGCTGGCCTTTCGTCTACCTGAGATCATGCTGCATACCTCAGGGACTAGGTGGAGCGGCCAGGGCACCAATGGGGATTCAAGACCGGAGATCTGAATGTGTCCTGCAGCCCACCCTCTGACCTCCCTGGCTTCTCTTTCCCCGTCATCCTCTCATGTCTCCACCCACAGGAGGGACACTGGTAGTTCCAGGATCAACCCTTCAGTCCCTCAAAGCTACAGGAGGCCTGAACACTGCAACTTCTACATCATTCCCAAGAAGGAAGGGCATTCATCCTAGGAAGAAAAGGGAACTTTTCTCCTCGGTACAATTTGAAGTGCAAATGGGAAACTAAGGATCATTCTTCAGAAAAAACAAAAACAAAAACAAATCCGGACTTGATAAAAGGAGAACACTACCAAGAGAGACGAGACTGAGTCTTTTACTGATTTCCTGATAAAATATGTCTAGTCAGCCATGCTCCTGACCTCCCTTGTCTAATTTTGGGAGCCATGCCTCATTTGTCTCCAGGGGGACCACGTGGCTAGCTGACATGTCTCAGGAAGTTTTTCCAGCCCCAGCTGTATCCCAATGCTTAATCTGCTTTTAAACTAACCTTGATTTTTATCATATATTTATATTATATGTATATATGTGTGCTTGCACATACAAACAGCCTCATTCTAGCAATATTAACCCTGAAGTCATGGTTTTGCTGTGGTCAAAAAAACATGTTGGTAAAGGAAAATAAAAAAGAATATTAAAATTAGGTTTCTGGATTAAAAAAAAAAATAAATTTCTACTCATATTCTCTAACAGGGACCTGATTTATAAACTTATTTTCTCTACTAACAGCTACTCACAGGGAACTGATTTATAAACATGATTTATAATTTTTCTTGTAAAAATTATTGGACAGTACACATCCATTGAAAAACTTGTACAAGAACATTTATAACATTATACTACAGCCAAAAAGTGGAAACAACCTAAGTGTCCATCAAGTGATGAATGGATAAAAAAATGTGGTCTATCCACACAATGGAATACTGTTCGACTGTAAAATGGAATCAAGTACTGATACATTCTACCACATTGATGACTCTTGAAAACACTATGCTAAGTGAAAGAAGCCAGTTACAAAACACCACACAGTGAATGATTCCATTATGTATATGTACATAACAGGCAAATGCACAGAGACAGAGAACAGAGTAATGGCTGCCATGGGTGGGCATTGGGGCAAGTGTCCATGAGAGCAGAACTGGGAAGTGACTGCTAATGTGAATAGTATTTCTTGTGGAGATGTTAAAAATGTTCTAAATTTATACTATGGTGATGGTTGTACAATTCTGTGAATATACTAAAAACCACTGAACTGTATGCTTCAAATGAGTCAATTGTATGGTATGTGAAATATATCTCAGTAAAGCTGTAAAAAAAAATCACTGTGCAAGATGTCCAATGCAGTGTTACTTATGGAGGGCAAAACAAGAAATAACTCAATTGTTCCCCTAAATTATAAGGGAATGACTGAGTAAAATATTCAGTCAATATTTGGAATTTCATGCAGTTAGTAGAGTGATAAACATTTTCAAAGTTTATAATGTTAAGTACAAACTTTGTGGCTATAAAATTACATGTACAATTATCCTACAAGGGGTTAACATCCAAAATATATAAAGAACTTACATGCCTCAACACCCAAAAAGCAAACAACTCAATTAAAAAATGAGCAGAGGATATGAAGAGAGAGTTCTCCAAAGAAGAAATTCAGATGGCCAATGGACACATGAAAAGATGCTCCACATCACTAATCATCAGGGAAATGCAAATGCAAATTAAAACCACAATGAGATATCACCTCACACCAGTGAGGATGGTCAACATCCAAAAGACTAAGAACAACAAATGCTGGCAAGGATGTGGAGAAAGGGGAACCCTCCTACACTGCTGGTGGGAATGTAAGCTAGTTCAACCATCGTGGAAAGCAGTATGGAGGCTCCTCAAAAAACTAAAAATAGAAATACCATTTGACCCGGGAATCCCACTCCTTGGAATTTACCCAAAGAATACAGCTTCTCAGATTCAGAAAGACATATGCACCCCTATGTTTATTGCAGCAGTTTTTACAATAGCCAAGATATGGAAGCAACCTAAGTGTCCATCAGTAGATGAAAGGATAAAGAAGATGTGGTACATATACACAACGGAATACTATTCAGCCATAAGAAAGAAACAAATCCTACCATTTGCAACAACATGGATGGAGCTGGAGGATATTATGCTCAGTGAAATAAGCCAGGCGGAGAAAGACAAGTGCCAAATAATTTCCATCATTTGTGGAGTATAACAACGAAGCAAAACTGAAGGAACAAAATAGCAGCAGACCCAAAGACTCCAAGAAGGAAGTAGTGGTTATCAAAGGGGAGGGGTGTGGGAGGGCAGGTGGGGAGCGAGGGAGAAGGGGATTGTGGGGTATTATGTTTAGTACACATGGTGTGGGGGGGTGACAGGGAAAACAGTGTAGCACAGAGAAGGCAAACAGTGAATCTGTGGCATCTTACTACACTGATGGACAGTGACTGAATTAGGGTATGAGTGGGGACTTGATAATATGGGTAAATGTAGTAACCACATTGTTTTTTCATGTGAAACCTTCATAAGAGTGTACATCAGTAATACCTTAATAAAAAAATTACACGTACATTACGATCACAACTATCTATAGCATATGTGCATGCAAAAATGGAGGCAGCTTACTTACATTTTTTCCCTTTAATGTTGTTATAATTATAAAGATACCACATACAAACTGAACCATATTGAATGGAAAGTACCTTAACATGATTATTCAGTCCATTACATAACACCAAAAATGGCTACATCTGAACTGCTGGTATAGTTGGGAAACTTTTACAACATATCCCCCAGTAAACATATAGCTTTTTAAAAAATACATAATATAAAGATATAGTTTAATATAAACTATATCTTAAAAATACAGTTTAAAAATATCACCCCTATATCAACTAAGTTTTGTGATGTTCAGAACACTGTAAAAAATCAAATCAAACAACAGTAAATCACACCAAACAGAATCTAATGAACTAAGAAAATAAGAACAAACAGACCTTCAGAAATTTCTTTGTCCAGATATTTTAGTTCTTCTTCAATTTCAGTTTTAACTTTTAATAAAACTTCTTGATCCAGAGATTGTGAAACTACATCTTGTCGCATCCCTAAAATCAATAAAAAAAGCTACTATTGAAATGGGAAAAGATAAGCCATTACAATGAGTAGTATTTTAACTATTAAGTTGGAAAATAGAAAATCAAAACTGATTAGGAGGGCTGGGGGTATTTCAAGATGAGGAAGTTGAGGCCTGGGTAGGTCACAGACCACTAGAGAGGAGCTGTAATTGTTACTCAGGTCGGTCTTGAATATAAACCCATTAATACAGGCTGTGTCCTCATTTCTGGTTGAGAGGCTAGAAGGAAGTATCTCAGAAATATTTTTGACATAGTAGAAAGGGAAACCTTCATGAGAGGTTGTCTAGATCAGTGACAATGTCTTCTGACAATGACATTCATGATCCCTTGTCTTCACATCTTCATACAAACAACAGCCCAAGAGAAGGCCTATTAACATCAAAAGATTTACATCCTCCAACTTAAGAAAAGTAGGAATATACCAAAAGTACTGGACACAAGCTACTGTTATGCAGTAAAAAGAAAAGGAAGATCTTGGGTCTATAGCACAGAATGGAGAACAAATGGGAGGAGTTCTGAAAGAGAAAATTAGACCAGATACTTTGCAATTAACTAGTTCCTCCTGCCTCAGATATCTGGAGCAGAACTTCATCATTCACTGAATCCAAATATGACACCCCTTGCCTCACCCCACTCATTCAGATGCATTTATAGATATATTTCCAGTACTTTTTCAGTTGTTTACATCACTGTTTGCTAACCACTGACAAGTTCTATAAAGGGAAGTATTAGCCACTTGTATATTTTCATTTCTCACAAGCAAAAAATTCTTAATTCAAAGATGAGCTTATCAATTTAGGCCAAGAAATTTAATTTTTATAGCATCAATGAAAAACAAAAGGTTTAACATCTCTCTATCTCACAGATTCTCTGATTAACTTTCAACTTTTGAAGTTGGAAAATAATTTCCTTTAGGCCACATAAAACACTTTCCTTCTGAGCTGAGACTAGCTAAAAAAATTCTCAGACCTTTAATAGAATTTTCTGTGGAAAATACAAAATTCCTTAGGTATTTCTAACTGAAGTGTAACACAACTCAATGTCCTGATTAACATATACTTTGCTTAGTAACACTTCACTCCTACCACTTCTGCCAAGATACTTTAGGTGAAAACTGTATACATAAGAAATTTAAAATATTACATAAAACCGACACGATTATTATGCAAAATTTGAAGACAATGTACTAGAAGAAGGTAATTTTATAAATTTTCCTAAAGCACAAAAGTCTATCTTTACAAACAGCACTTTTTTCTCCAATTTTTTTTATTATAGTAAAACACATATAATGTAAAAGTTACTACCATCTTACACATTTTTTGCGTGTATAATTCAGTAGTATTAAATATATTCATAATGTTGAGCCACCATCACCTCCATTCATCCTCAGAACTTTTCATCTTCCCAGTGAAACTCTGTCCCCATTAAGCTTAACTCCTCATGTTTCCTTTTCCTCCCAGATCCTGGCAACCACCATTCTACTTCCTGTCTCTATGAATTTGACTAAGTACTTTATGTAAGTGGAATCTTACAGTATTTGTGTGTTGTTGGCTGGCTTATTTCACTTACAGATAGACTTTTAATACATTTCAAGTATTGTTTATAATTGTAATAGGTTTTCCTTTTACAAGTAATTTGTAGTCTTAGGCAAATAGCACTGATTAATATAACTACACTAGGTAAAGTGACCTCCAGAATATATTGTGATATAAAAACAAGGCAAACAAGCTGAAAAAGACAAGTATCAAATGATTTCACTTATATGTGGAGTATAAGAACAAAGAAAAAAACTGAAGGAACAAAACAGCAACAGACTCACAGAACCCAAGAATGGACTAGTAGTTACCAAAGGGAAAGGGACTGGGGAAGATGGGTGGGAAGGGAGG
>JAQQAC010003801.1:697345-724639 GCA_029783875.1 Phataginus tricuspis
ATTCTATAGCATCTCACTACGCTGATGGACAGTGACTTTAATGGGGTGGGTGGGGGGACCTGATGAAGGGGGTAGTTTAATTACCATAATATTGCACATGTAATTGTAGATTAATGATACCAAAATAAATTATAAAAAAAACTTCTACTAAAAAAAAAAGGCAAACAAAGACTGGGAAATTAATTTAAGGTCAATCTTATTTCTTTCAGTGAAATTTTCTCTCTCCCTTCCACCCTCCTTGAAGGCAGCTCAGGGAAGTGCATAAGGCTTTGGAGTCAAGCAATCCAGCTCTTCGCTACACATGACCTTGGGCAAAGAAAATAATTTTCTTGAGTCTCTCCTTTTATGTAAAATGGAAAAATAATACCTACCACAAGGGATGTTGTCAAGAGTAATGAAATAAATAAGTTAAGTCCCATCAAATAAAAAATGGTCAATAGATAGTAGCTTCTACTCGCCAATCCTTTTTATTGTATAAAATGCTGTTACTATTCCACAGTGATCTTTCCCCAAACTTTGTCTCTGTGAACACATCAGCTCATCATAGATCTCTAATGAATAATGCTTATACAGAATCTGCTTTCAGTACTGTAAGACTCTGGGTCAGCAGGAACGACCTTCTGACAGTGCACATGATGCCACACGATGTAAAACAAACTAGGAGAAACCTACATAGGCAGTTACCCTTGCTCTTCAGTTGCTGCAAAATAGAACAACTTAATTATCAAATGATCTAAAACTAAAATCTTTTTTCCCCCTGACATATGTCCAACAGAGTTTAATTAATTTACATTCAAAAATTCAGAAGGAAGTTAATTATAAAATTTAAGGGTACATTTCACAATAAATTCACCTGGGAAGTTTTGCTAAGCTGCATGGTTTTCTACATTTCCAGGTGTGACACTTCTCTCTTAGAGAAGAGACCTGCCTTTAAACTTTTTTCAAGCTAAAATAATCTCTGCCATACTCAACAATGTAAGAATTTTGATCAATCATTGTCACAAGCTACAGGGAATCAAAGCTGATACTCCCTCAAGCACACTTTCATGACAGAAGATTACTACCCTGATGAAAAAGTTTTTGGTTAGCCTGTTAAGTTATCCAAAACCACTTCAAACTTAATATGCAAGTTTCCTCCTGACTTGCCCTTAATCATAAATATTGAGAACCTAAACATTTTAGACTTAGCCAGAAAATATAACCTGTTGGATATAATTTTTTGTAAGGTTTCCTGACATGACAGGTAGCCCTTCCATTCTTCTGCATTCTAGAGATTATCCTCATATTAAGAGGGATCATCAGAAAAATATATACATATAATTTATGTCCCCAGATGGTATTAACTATTTGTTTTAACTGTGCTGTACTTTGGTGCCATTTCCTTAGCTTTTATCCAGAACCACATTAAGAGACAATGCTGTAAAATCTAATACTGTAATATTGACATTTTCTACTGTATTTCTCTATGCCCTATGTAAAGAAGTTATAAGCAAAAATATTATCTTTTAAAGAATAATATTCCACTTAGAAAGAAAATAGTTTAGCTTCTAGTTATGGGGAACATATCCTGGAACTAAGTATACCCTTACTTTTTTTGGCTTTTGCCTCAACCAATTACTATATAGGACCTTACAGACTACATATCTGCAATCTATTATTCCCCCTATGGAAATGTAGTTTTCTTATTCTGATTTCATTAGAACAGTTTCATTTTTATTTATTATTATTTTACTTATTTAGATTTTTTCATTATGTATTATTGTAAGCCACATTAAATTATATGTGATAAGTAATTCTTTAAAAATTCATTCCCATTCCTGACCAGTCATGAACTCATTGCCAATTTCTTCACTAACAAAAAGGACGTATTATGCTACATTTTTACCCTAACCTGGACTGCTCTTCTTTCCCTGATTATTCAGATTTTGTGCACCCTGCAAGGACTAATTTAAGTCTCTCCACTTCTCCACAGTATCTTCACTGACTACTTCCACATCACTGACATTTGAGCATTTATATCATTTAGTTGGTGCCACATAGTTTAACATTTAAGTATATACTATCTTCTGTTGTTCAATGACTATACAGTTTATTATTACTATATCATCATCATTATTCTGATCAGATTACAAGCTATTTGAGATACTCTCTTTGTCCTAGACTTGTATCAAACAAGGATATAAAGATACTCAAATACTTGGAAGTGACAGCTATCACCACCACTGTGATGGAGACTCACAGGGTTATGATGTGTAGGTATACATGTATAGATGATAGCCTTGCTGGGGAGAGAGGACACTTAAGAAGAAAGGCAACAAAATGAAAGTTATATAAATTCAGAGGAATAAAAAACAAAGTTTTCAGTATATTTTGAGGCAAGCTCAAATGACAAAAGTTAAAATCAAATAACAGAAAGTTAAAAACGTAAAATCATAAGTGAACAAGAGTACAGACCAACCACATACATGGGACAGCAACAAGACAGTTTATTTATGGCGATGGAATTGTGATGGAGGATACTGAGAAAGAGGAACGGAAAGGACAGGATCTCAACTATTATCTGCATGCTTATGAGAGTTTTAATCAATGTCTGAATTACAGAATTTAAGCTTTGGAAGGGTTTGTAAAGCAAAGGATGTCTGGTCTACCCTCCTCATTGTATGAAAAATATGGGACTTGGAGAATTTAAATGACTTACCTAGGCTCAAATACATTGTATCGAAATAAGATTACAAAGTAGATCTTCTGGTAAGTAAAATTATTATGAATTCCAGAATATATGATCATAACATTTGATGTACAGTGAAACATAACGAATACATGAATATTTAATCTTCTGTCTGCCTCTTTTTGAACACTTTACATACCTAAAACACATACACACCCACACACTCAATCACACCACCACCAATACCACCACCACGCCACCAAATAAATGACAACAATTTCCCGGTTACCATATGCCTCACCCCACTAGATTAAAGAACAGCAGCTGATGAGAGGAGTGCCTTTTCTCATGAGAATAATGTGATGCTAATTACACACGACAAGTTGTCATACTTGATAATAAGCCATGCGGAAAATCTATACCAGAAAAAGTCTACTGCTGACAAGACAAAAAAGGCTATTTATTTAGCTAACCAATGACATGGACAGATTCAGTGATATTCATTTAACCAAACCCTCCTCCCAGTCCCACCCAGACTTTCAAAAGCACGGAGCTACACAGTAGCACCAATGCAGCATAAATCCCCCACGGCAAACCCAGGGAGAAATATTTCAAAGACAAACAGACTTTAGCAAACTAAATCCCACCAACCTTAGACACATTAACAGTCAGGTAAGTCAGCAATCATCACATTTCAGCCCTGACATACACTCGGGGCTTTCAAAATGAGTGTTGGATCAACAACTTTAGAAGAGTTGTACAGGCTAGACCTTTCACAGCAAAATACTTTCTAAAGCTATGGTTCCCCAAACTGGAGGCCCATTAAAATTCCCAAGAAAATATATTAAAAATTCCCTGGTGCTAGCACAGAACATCTGGTTCCACAGGTTTGATGTAGGTTAGAGCTCTTTGTTTTATTAATATTATATTCAATAATTATAATCAAATTATTATTTGAATAATTATAATCAAACCAAAAACATCTACTGAACATACAGACAACAGTTCAATTATGTGTTCAATAGCAACAACAAATACCTCAGATGATACCACACTGGATCAATAAGTAAGAAACCAGATTAAAAAAAACAAAACAACCTAACTCCAAAGTAGACAATTACAATGGTAGTTTTCAGGTCCTAGTGTTCCCACAAACCCCAAGTGTCCTGCAGATTTAAGGTAGGACAGGTTTGAAGGAAAGGAATGCAGAGACACTCTACCATGCACTCACTCTGGTTTCACTGTGATCAGGATCAAACATCTTCTGTTCCTGACAGAAAGGCTAGAAAAGAACAAAACAGTACAGAGCTCCAGAAGTAATGAAGGTGAATCACAATTTGGGATGAGGTTATAAAAATCTGTCATAAAGTTGATTTGAGATGGCAATGCTCCTCAAATTTATCTATATATTCAATGCACTCCCTGTCAAAAGTCCAACCACCCCCTTTCCAGAAATGAACAAGACAATACTAAAATTCACATAGAACTGCCAGATACACAAAAAAAGCCAAAGCAATTTTGAAAAACAAATTTAGAAGACTGACTTCACAATTCCAAAATTTACTATAAAGAAACAGTAATCAAGATAGTGTGGTAATGGCGTAAGGATATAAAGACCAATGGAATCTAAGCAAGAGGACAGAAATAAATGAATATATTTAAGGTCAACTGATTTTTGAGAAAGTTACCAAAGCCATTAAATGGGGAAAAGAATAGCCTTTTTAACAAATGGTGCTGGGACAACTAGATATTCCCATGTAAAAGAATGAATCTGGGCCCTAATTCACAGCATATTCAAAATGGATCAAAGATTTAAATTTAAGACCTAAAACTATAAAACTCTTAGGAGGAAACACAGGTGAAAATGTGTATGACCCAAGATTAGGCAACAGTTTAGAAATGACACCAAAAACAAAAGTAATTAAAGAAAAAATATATAAACTAGATTTTGTAAAAATTAAAAACTTTTGCTTGTCAGAAGATACTACCAATAAAGTGAAAATTCAACAAACTACGAAATGGAAAAAAAAATACCTGGAAATCATATATCAGACAAGGGTCTGGTATCCAGGATACGTAAATAATTCTTACAACTCAATAATACAAAGACAAATAATCCAACTAAAAAATGGGCAAAGGCTCTGAACGGACACTTCTCCAAAGATATAGAATGGCCAATAAGCACATGAAAAGATGTTCATCCTTATTAGCCATTTAGGAAAATGCAAATTAAAACCACAATGAGAGGATTATGGATTAAAGATGGGGGTGTGAGAGGTGAGACAGAGGCTTGCTCCTACAACTGCATATAATACAGAAATATAATTAATACAATTAATCCTGAAAGAGCAACAGGAAAGAAGGCTGCACCAGACGACATACACATGGACAAAAGAACAGACCTCATGGATAGGGTAACGTACCAAAGCCGTGAACCGACAGGACCCAAGCCCTTCCCCAAAACAGCTCAATGGCAGGAGGAAGAGAAATGGAGTGGGGAGGGAGTGGAGGCCTAAGACTGCTGAACACCAAGCTCTGGAGGTCTGCTCTGGGAGCACAAACCCACAATGCATGGTGCTCTGGTAATGAGAGGGGTTGGAAAGCTAAGACAGGCAGAATACCTGGAGAGACTGAGATTCCAGCCACTTGTAGAAAACAGGGATTCATACCCGGCTGCTCTGGGACAAAAGAAAGGCGGACAGTCTGAGAGACCTCCTAACAGTAAGAGGGTTGCTAAAGGGGCAAGGATGGCACAGAGCTTACTGGTCAGAAAAAAGGACAGGAAGACAAAATTGTCTGGATGCACTCTGCCCAGCACATTGGGAACTTTCACAATCTTCATGCGCTCCAACCCCCAGCCTGGCTACGAAACTCCAACCCCCACCTCCGCGATACACAGCCAGCTGGGCCTTCCTCCTGGCCAGCTTGCACCTGCCTCACAAACCAGTAAACCCTATCCTAGTATCAGGCCAAATAGAAGGAAGCCCCACCTATAGCACCTACAGACATAATCTGTAGAGGCTTATACCTGTGTGCTAGGCCCACTGGTTCTAGCAATGGAGTAGGGCATAGCAGCATAGGAACAGCTCCTTCCTCCTCCCAGGCACAAACATACCTCCTTGCAACCCCTGACATTGCTCCAGGGGCTGAGCAGCTAAGAGAGTAGAGCTTCTGGGCACTAGAGGGCACCACATACAAATATGAAATGTCAAAGGAATCTGGTTCAAAGCAAAATCATAAATACACCAGAAAAACAGTCAAATGAAACCGATCTCATGAATCTTACTGAAAGAGATTTCAAAATAAAAATCATAAACATGCTCATGGATGTACAGAAAATTTTTCAAGAACTCAGGAATGAATTCCGGTCGGAGATCCAATCATTACAGAACACAGTATCAGAAATGAAACATACAATGGAAGGTTTTAAAAGCAGATTAGATACAGTGGAGGAGACAGTAAATGAAATAGATATTAAGAGAAGAGAAACACAAAGAAGCTGAGGCACAGAGTAAAAAAGGATCTCTAAGAATGAAAAAATATTGAGAGAATGGTGTGACCAATCCAAACAGAAAAATATTCGTATTATATGGGTACCAGAAGAAGAAGAGAGAAAAAAAAGGATAGAAAGTGTCTTTGAGGAGGTAACTGCTGAAAACTTACCCAATCTGGGGAAAGAGATAGTCTCTCAGACCATGGAGGTGCACAGATCTCCCAACACAAGGGAACCAAGGAAGACAACAGCGAGACATATAATTAAAATGGCAAAGATCAAGGGGAGGAACAGACGATTACAGCACCCAGAGAGAGAAATAAGATCACATACAAAGGAAAGCCCATCAGGCTAATATCAGACGTCTCAACAGAAACCTTACTGGCCAGAAGGGAGTGGCATGATATATTTAATTCAATGAAGCAGAAGGGCCTTGAACCAAGAAAAGTTTATCCAGCAAGATTATGTTTTAAATGGGAAGGAGGGATTAAACTATTTCCAGATAAGCAAAAGCTGAGAGAATTTACCTCCCACAAACCACCTCTACAGCGGATTTTAGAGGGACTGCTATAAATGGAAATGTTATAAGGTTTAATAGCTGTCAACAGAGGTAATAAAACCACACTAAAGAAAGTAAAAAAGTTAATTACTAAGCAAATGCAAATTTAAATCACATACCCCAAAGTGAGTCAAGGGATAGACAAAGAGTACAGAATATGATACCTAATATATAAAAAATGGAGGAGGAAGAAAAGGAGGAGGAAAAAAAAAAGTTTAGATTGTGTTTGTAATAGCATATTAAGTGACTTAAGTTACACTCTTAGATAGAAAGGAAGTTAACCTTGAACCTTTGGTAACCACGAATCTAAAGCCTGCAATGCCAATAAGTACACACCTATCGATAATCACCCTAAATGTAAATGGACTGAATGCACCAATAAAAAGACATAGAGTCACTGAATGGATAAAAAATCAAGACCCATCTATATGCTGCCTACAAGAGACTCACTTTAAACCCAAAGACATACACAGACTGAAAGTGAAGGGATGGAAAAAGATATTTCATGCAACTAATAGGAAGAAAAAAGCAGGATTTGCAGTACTTGTATCACACAAAATAGACTTCAAAACACAAAAAGTCACAAAAGACAAAAAAGGACATTACATAATGATAAAAGGGTCAATCCAACAAGAAGATATAACCATTATAAATATCTATGCACCCAACACAGGAGCACCTATATATGTGAAACAAATACTAACAGAATTAAAAGGAGAAATAGAACGTAATGCATTCATTCTAGGAGATTTCAATACTCCACTCACTCTGAAGGACAGACCAACGAGACAGAAAATAAGTAAGGAGACAGAGGCACTGAACAACACATTAGAACAGATGGACCTAACAGACATGTACAGAACTCTATACCAAAAAGCAGCAGAATACACATTCTTCTCAAGTGCACATGGAACATTTTCAAGAATAGATCATATACTAGGCTGCAAAAAAGAGCCTCGGTAAATTCAAAAAGATTGAAATTGTACCAACCAGTTTCTCAGACCACAAAGGTATGAAACTGGAAATAAATTACGCAAAGAAAAGAAAAATCCCACAAACACATGGAGGCTTCATAGCATGCTCCTGAATAACCAATGCATCAATGACCAGATAAAAACAGAGATCAAGCAATATATGGAGACAAATGACAACAATAACTCAACACCGCGAAATCTATGGGACACAGCGAAGGCCGTGTTAAGAGGAAAGTATATTTTAATACAGGCCTACCTCTGGAAAGAAGAACAATCCCATATGAGCAGTCTAAACTGACAATTAATGAAACTAGGAAAAGAAGAACAAATGAGGCCTAAAGTCAGTAGGAGGAGGGACATAATAAAGATTAGAGCAGAAATAATTAAAATCGAAAAGAATAAAACAACAGAAAGGATCAACAAAAGCAAGAGCTGGTTCTTCAAGAAAATAAACAAGATAGATAAACCGCTAGCCAGACTTATCAAGAAAAAAAGAGAGTCTACTCACATAAACAGAATCAGAAGTGACAGGAAAAATCACGACAGACACCACAGAAATACAAAGAATTATGAGAGAATACTATGAAAAATGGAATGCTAACAAACTGGATAACCTAGAAGAAATGGACACAACTTTCTAGGAAAATACAACCTTCCAAGGCTGACCCAGAAAGAAACAGAAAATCTGAACAGACCAGTCACCAGCAGCGAAATTGAACTGGTAATCAAAAACCTACCTAAGAACAAAACACCTGGTCCAGATGGCTTCACTGCTCAATTTTATCAAACATTTAGTGAAGACGGAATACCCATCCTACTTAACGTTTTCCAAGAAGCAGAAGAAGAGGGAATACTCCAAACTTATTCTATGAAGCCAACATCACTCTAATACCAAAACTGGGCAAAGACACCACAAAAAAAGAAAATTACAGACCAATATCCCTGATGAAAACAGATGCAAAAATACTCAACAAAGTATTAGCAACCGAATTCAAAAATATATCAACAGGAAAATACACCATGATCAAGTGGGATTCATCTAAAGGATACAAGGATGGTACAACATTCGAACTCCATCAACATCATCCACCACATCAACAAAAAGAAGGACCAAAACCACATGATCATCTCCACAGATGCTGAGAAAGCACTGGACAAACTTACACATCCATTCATGATTAAACTCTCAACAAAATGGGTATACAGGGCAAGTACCTCAACATAATAAAGGCTATATATGACAAACTCAGAGCCAACATCATACTTAACAGTGAGAAGTTGAAAGAGTTTCACCTAATATCAGGAACAAGGCAGGGATACCCAATCTCCCCACTTTTATTCAACATAGTGTTGGAGGTCATAGCCACAGGAATCAGAAAAAACAAAGAAACACAAGGCATCCAGATTGGTAATAAAGAAGTCAAATGTCATCTGCTGTCACTATTTGCAGATGACATAATACTGTACATAAAAAACCCTAAAGAATCCACTCCAAAACTACTAGAACTAATACCTGAATTCAGCAAAATTTCAGTATACAAAATTATACACAGAAATCTGTTGCATTCCTATACACTAAAAATGAACTAGCAGAAAGGGAAATCAAGAAAACAATTCCATTCACAATTGCATCAAAAAGAATAAAATACCTAGGAAAAAACCTAACCAGTGAAGTGAAAGACCTATACCCTGAAAACTACAAGACACTCTTAAGAGAAATTAAAGAGGACACTAACAAATGGAAATTCATCGCATGCTCATGGCTAGGATGAATTAATATTGTCATCAAAAAGGCCATCTTGCCTAAAGTAATGTACAGATTCAATGCAATCCCTATCAAAATACCAACAGCATTCTTCAATAAACTGGAAGAAATAGTTCTAAAATTCATATGGAACCACAAAACACCCCGAATAGCCAAAGTAATCCTGAGAAGGAAGCAAGAGGGATCTTGCTTCCCAACTTCAAGCTCTACTACAAAGCCACAGTAATCAAGACAATTTGGTACTGGCACAAGAACAGACCCACAGACCACTGGAACAGAAAAGAGAGTCCAGATATTAACCCTAACATGCATGGTCAATTAATATACAATAAAGGAGCCATAGATATACAATGGGGAAATGAGAGCCCCTTCAACAGCTGGTGTTGGCAAAACTGGACGGCTACACGTAGGGGAATGAAACAGGATCATTGTCTAACCCCATACACAAAAGTAAACTTGAAATGGACAAAGACCTGAATGTAAGTCATGAAGCCATAAAACTCTTAGAAAAACACAAGAAATAAACATGAGCAACTTCTTCATGAACTCTCCCCAGGCAAGGGAAACAAAAGCAAAAATGGACAAGTGGGACTATATCAAACTAAAAGCTTCTGTACAGCAAAGTACACCATCAGTAGAACAAAAACACATCTACAGTATAGGAGAATATATTCATAAATGCCATATCCAATAAGGGGTTGACACCCAAAATATATAAAGAACTCACGCACCTCAACAAACAAAAAGCAAATAATCCAATTAAAAAATAGGCAGAGGATATGAATAGACACTTCTCCAAAGAAGAAATTCATATGGCCAACAGGCACATGAAAAGATGCTCCACATCGCTAATCATCAGAGAAATGCAAATTAAAACCACAATGAGATATCACCTCACACCACTTAGGATGGCCAACATCCAAAACACAAACAACAACAAATGTTGGCGAGGATGTGGAGAAAGGGGAACTCTCCTACACTGCTGGTGGGAATGCAAATTAGTTCAACCATTGTGGAAAAAAGTATGGAGGTTCCTCAAAAAACTCAAAATAGAAATACCATTTGACCCAGGAATCCCACTCCTAGGAATTTACCCTAAGAATGCAGGAGCCCAGTTTGAAATAGACAGATGCACCCCTATGTTTATCGCAGCACTATTTACAATAGCCAAGAAATGGAAGCAACCTAAGTGTCCATCAGTAGATGAATGGATAAAGCGGATGTGGTACATATGCATAATGGAATATTATTCAGCCATAAGAAGAAAGCAAATCCTACCATTTGCAACAACATGGATGGAACTAGAGGGTATTATGCTCAGTGAAATAAACCAAGTGGAAAAAGAAATATATCAAATGATTTCACTCATATCTGGAGCATAACAGCAAAGAAAAAACCTGAAAGAACAAAACAGCAGCAGACTCACAGAACCCAAGAATGGACTAACAGTTACTAAAGGGAAAGGGACTGGGGATGATGGGTGGGAAGGGAGGGATAAGGGGGAAAAAGGGGCATTACAGTTAGCAGACATAATGTTGGGGGGTCACGGGGAGGGCTGTACAACTCAGAGAAGACAAGTAATGATTCTGTAGCATCTCACTATGCTGATGGACAGTGACTGTAATGGGGTAGGTGGGGGGACCTGATGAAGAGGTGAGTTTAGTAACCATAATGTTGCACATGTAATTGTAGATTAATGATACCAAAATAAAAAAAAAATAAAAGAAAGAAAGAAAAAATAGAAATACCATTGACCCAGGAATCCCATTCCTTGGAATTTACCCAAAGAATACAACTTGTCAGATTCAGAAAGACGTATACACCCCTATGTTTACTGCAGCACTTTTTACAATAGCCAAGATATGGAAGCAACCTAAGTGTCCATCAGTAGATGAATGGATAAAGAAGATGTGGTACATATACACAATGGAATACTATTCGGCCATAAGAAAGAAAGAAATCCTACCATTTGCAACAACATGGATGGAGCTAGAAGATATTATGCTCAGTGAAATAAGCCAGGTGGAGAAAGACAAGTGCCAAATGATTCCCCTCATTTGTGGAGTATAACAATGCAGCAAAACTGAAGGAACAAAATAGCAGCAGACTCAGAGACTCCAAGAAGGAACTAGTGGTTCCCAAAGGAGAGGGCTGTGAGAGGGTGGGTGGGGAGCGAGGGAGAAGGGGATTGTGGGGTATTATGTTTAGTACACATGGTGTGGGGGTTCACGGGGAAAACAGTGTAGCATAGAGAAGGCAAATAGTGAATATGTGGCATCTTACTACACTGGTGGACAGTGACTGCATTGGGGTATGGGTGAGGACTTGATAATATGGGTAAATGATGTAGTAACCACATTGTTTTTTCATGTGAAACCTTCATAAGAGTGTATATCAATAATACCTTAATAAAAAAAAAAAGATTGGCATGAGTATCACATATTCTAGGGAAAAATCCAAGTGAGCAAGCAGATATGAAGACTACAGTTCTGGGAAACACAGAGGCTACAACAATAAATATAGAAGTCTTTACACAACCTGCCATTTATAGTCATGAGACTGGATGAAATTGACAAGAGGCAAAATGAAAGTAGAAAAGAAAATATGACCATAGAGTGATCCCTGAGCATTCCAATGCTAAGAGCTGGGAGGTGAGGTGATACCCACCAAGGAGACTGAGGAGTATGGTCAGTGAGGCTGAAGGAAAACCGCAGTAGTGTGGTGTTTTGGAAACGAGGCAGCATTTCAAAGAGAAGGGACTTATCCAGTAGACCAACTGTGAAATGCCCACCAGATTTAGCAATGTGAGGGAGGCAGAGTGCTGATGGAGCACTTTTTCTCTGAAGCAAGAGAGGTTATCAGCTGAGAGGAAGGAAATGGAAGACATGTTTGGGGTTGAGGAGCTGGGGAGGTAGGCAGCTGTTGCCTAAGAAGCAGTAAGAGGGAATGGGTGAGGGGCTATGAGAGAAGTAAGGGAAATGAGGGAAGGCCTGGGAAGTCGAACACACAAGCAAGGGACTGACCAGGACTGACCAGGGAATTTAAGTTGGAAAGAGAGGACTAAGGATATGAAGAGAATGGAAGCAAGTGAAAATCAATGTATTTTAAGTTCCAAAGAGAAAACTATCAAAAGACCGTTAAATTAAGGCACTAGAGGAAGTAAGCTGAAAACACAGGAGGTGGTCATTTGAATGCAGGGCACTTAGAATAGAATTATGGGGCTGTATTTACTGGGAATGCTAAAACGTCAGGTATGACCATGAGGGTGAGAGGCAGAAGGGAGTTGCTGGACTAGAAAACAGACCAAAGAACTGAGAGTCCAGACATAGGACTGACAATCTACATGGAAACTGAAATCCTGATGGATTATGTCATGAGCAGTGCATTTTTGGGGGAAGAAAGCACATCAGCTTCTTTGAATTTTATTTCTGTGTGCCAAAAAATTTATAAAATGACTTATGGGACTAGATCACCAAGGTGTACACACTATACTTTATCTGAATTGATGTATGGGAGAAGCTTTAAGTTATGTTCATATTCCTCATATTACCAAGCATTTGAATCTCTCTTATGCCTCTCCTTGTGTGCTCTGGGAAGTATGTTTTATTTTATTGACCAAAATCTCATTTATAGTTCAATTAATGCAGGGGAGAAAACATGGTACATGCAAAGCCCTTCCATTCTTTATAGTCTGCACTTCAATGCTGGCAAGCCTGAGCCAATTAATTCAAAAGAGAGCACAGAGAAGACAAGAGATTTAGCTCATTCTTATTAAGAGCTGGTTATCCTTCTGTTCATACAAAATCTGTGGAAATGTTGATACTGAAATAACTGTTTTATATTTCAGGACCATTTTGAAATTTTAGTATCATTTACCTTACTGTGAGATTTACTACAAATGCCAGTCACAACATTTAAACTCACATATATACATGCAAATACACATAGAGAACACAGTTTTACTAGGGACATGCCATATTTTGTTCTCAGAGCTGAATAAGAGGTTTCATCCATGACTTTCCAGTTGCTAATAGATAACCTTTCTGATCAGTTAGGCAATTTGCTGCACCACCCTGTTCCTGATAGGCACATATACCTAAATCAATCATATTCCTCAAGTAGAGAGCTGTAAATATGGATGTAGAATATGGTGCTTGATATCATGGTACCATCCTTTGAGTATTGTTTGTTTTTATTCATACTCCCTTCACTGGAGATTATAACCGACTATACACAATGTGCTATCAATTTTGGTGCAAAATTTCTTATCGATTCCTCTCACAAACTGATATTGTAATATGATGGATCTGTTTTCCCTCTACTAACAACTACATAAAATAAGACTGCTTTGCCTCTCTTCCAAATAAAGGTGAAAGATATGATTTGGCATAAGCAATAGTTATGTTTTATTAATGTGTATCCACTTAAAACCAACATAAGTTGTGGATAAATAAATGTGTTAAGGCTATATATGTCCTTAAACATTAAAAGATGTTTTGACATTCTATAATAAAAATCTTATTTTCAAATGCTTCTTGTGATACAGACAGTGTCACATAAAAAAAAAAAGGCATCCTACAGTATGGGAGAATATATTTGTAAATGCCATATCTAACAAGGGGTTAACATCCAAAATATATGAAGAACTCACACACCTTAACACCAAAAAGCAAATAACCCTATTAAAAAATGGGCGGAGGATATGAACAAACACTTCTCCAAAGAAGAAATTCAGATGGCCAACAGGCACATGAAAAGATGCTCCACGTTGCTAATTATCAGGGAAATGCAAATTAAAACCACAATGAGATATCACCTCACACCAGTTAGGATGGCCACCATCCAAAAGACAAACAACAACAAATGCTGACGAGGATGCAGAGAAAGGGGAACCCTCCTACACTGCTGGTGGGAATGTAAGCTAGTTCAACCATTGTGGAAAGCAATATGGAGGGTTCCTCAAAAAACTAGAAATAGAAATACCATTTGACCCGGGAATTCCACTCTTAGGAATTTGCCCAAAGAATGTAATTTCTCAAATTCAAAAAGACATATGCACCCCTATGTTTACTGCAGCACTATTTGCAATAGCCAAGATATGGAAGCAACCTAAGTGCCCATAAGTAGATGAATGGATAAAGAAGATGTGGTACATATACGCAGTGGAATACTTTTCAACCATAAGAAAGAAACAAATCCTACCATTTGCAATAACATGGATGGAGCTAGAGGGTATTATGCTCAATGAAATAAGCCAGGCAGAGAAAGACAGGTACCAAATGACTTCCCTCATTTGTGGAGTATAACAACAAAGCAAAACTGAAGGAACAAAAACAGCAGTAGACTCACAGACTCCAAGAAGGGAATAGTGGTTACCAAAGGGGAGAGAGTGGGGGAGGGTTGGGGGGAGGGTAGGGAAAAAGGAATTGAGGGGTATTATGATGATTGGCACACATGGTATGGGGGAGGGGGTCACGGGGAAGACAGTGTAGCAGAGAAGACAAGTAGTGATGACTCTGTAGCATCTTACTACACTGATGGACAGTGATTTCAATGGGGTAAGGGGTGACTTGATAATATGGGGGAATGTAGTAACCACACTGCTTTTTCATGTGAAACCTTCATAAGAGCATGTATGAGTGATACCTTAGTAAAAAAAAAAAGACTATATACAACTTCACAATACAAAAAATTGTGCTCTAAGTCTATCAGATATATGAATCCATTGTTTAAATCTAATATCGTTGAAAAAAGACAATTCATGGAATTTAAATAATAAATTTAGAAATAATTATGTAAATCTAATCTATGTTTTGTTAAGTATAAAATTTCTAAAGACAGATGGACTTCTATTTATTTACATGTAGTTTGTACATTTTTACCTGTACCAATGGTAGTCATTAAAACATCAACGTCTTAGAAAGCATTAAAAGTAGTTGCTTCTGGGAATGGATTGGAGCTGGGGAGGGTTTGGGTGAGGGGCTATTCTTTAAAAGCTTATTAGTATTATTTGATCTTACAGTCATAGATATAAATTACTTAGATATATATACTTTCATTCATGACATAATTATTACTACTTAATATACCCACCATAAGCCAAAGGTAATACCTTGGTGTGAGGAAGGATGTCGCCCTTGCAGCTTCTCTCGAAAGAGGAGTCCCAGGTAACTGAGAACAACATGCTTGGTCTCATAGTGAAATCCTAGAGGCACAGTAGCAAAGGACGCCATTGAGTTGGCTGGCAGAGCTCCAAAAGGTCTACTTACAGATGTGTAAAACCTAAAAACACAGAAGTATTTTTTCAGTTTAAAACTGATTAAACGCCAGTACATTTTCCCATGATTCCAATAATTCTACTAAATACCAAAATATCTATTTCCCAGACTTTTTCTTCTCAGCTATTTAAAAAAAAACAACGTAACTTCAATTTACCTACAAGTGGGAATTTTATATATTCAGATTACAGCTCAAAAGGAAATTTCCCTTTCTGTCTGTCTCTAGTGTCACTTCTGTATTAAAAACACTAGCTACAGGAGGGGCTCAAGATGGCAGCATGAGTAGGGCAGCAGAAATCTCCTCCCAAAATACAACAAATACAACTAAGCCTAACAGAGAGACCAGAAGATACAGTACAAAAGCCAGGCTACATCTACATCTGCAAGAATTCAGCATCTCACAAAAAGGGTAAGATACAAAGCCATGACCCGGCGGGACCCGAGCACTCCCACCACCCCAGCTCACTGGCAGGAGGAAAAGAATCAGAGTGGGGAGGGAGTGGAAGCACAGGACTGCTAAATAACCAGCCATAGTAATCTACACCAGGAGCGCAGACACACATGCATGTGTACTGGATATCAGAGAAACGAAAAGTAAAATCCGAGATGGAGACTGCGAGCGGGTCCCCAGAGCCAGCTTCCCTGACAAAAAGAAAAGCGGGCACTTTTTAAAAGTCTTAAAGGGACAAGGTCTTAACAGCTGGACAAAATCGTCCCAGCACACTCAGCCTAGCAGGCTGGGAATCTTAAGGAACTTCAGGTGCCCTAACCACCTGGGGGCTAACGCAGCCCTGAAGCCCCTCATGGCGATAAGCAGCCTGCCATTCATTCCCCCTGGCCAGCGCTACAGGCAAACCGGCTGACCCACCACAGCCGCGGAGCAGCCGGGCAACAGCCCTGCCCACAGCAACCACACAGTCTTCTCGCAGCATGCAGCTAACACAGACACATTCAGAGGCTGCCGCCGGGATGCAGTGGCCCGGTACAGACAGAGGAACCTGGAGCAAGGTCTGGAAGGTACGGAGGGGCGCCTTCTCGGAGAACATACCCGGCGCGTCTGCGAACCCCCGCAGGGCTCTAGGCTATCTCAAGGGCTCCCTTGCCCATGGCAGCTTGGGGGAGTATCCCAGAGTCTCCTCCAGGTGTGCGGGTAAACGGCACAGGCAGTGGAAACCAGAGGAAGGTCCAGAAGGCAGGAAGGGGCGCCATTATCACAGGAGAACACACCCGGGAACTCTGTGACCTCCCTGGCAGTGCGCTAGGCTATCCTGAGGGCTGCCCCACCCACAGCAGCTCAGAAGATTATCCCAGAGACTGCTCCCTGTGGGCGGATAACCAACACAGGCAACAGAGAAGGGCAAGGTGACCAGAAAGCAGGAAGGGACTTTGTTCTCCCAGCTGACACACATGCCACCTGCCTACAACCACTTCTATGGCAATGAAAAGGCAGAAGAATCTGGTCCAGTCAAAAATCACTCAGACAACCACAGAGAGAGGGCCTGGGGAGATAGATAAAACCTATCTTCCTGAAAAAGAATTCAAAATAAAAGTCATAACTATGCTGATGGACCTGCAGAGAAATATGCAAGAGCTAAGGAATGAAGTCCGGAGTGACATAACAGAAATGAAACAATCAATAGAAGGTTTTAAGAGCAGACTGGACGAGGTGAAACAGACTGTCAATGGAATAGAAATCAGAGAACAGGAATACAGAGAAGCTCACAGAGAGAGATAAAAAGGATCTCTAGGAATGAAAGAATATTAAAAGAACTATGTGATCAATACAAACAGAACAATATTCACATAGGGGTACCAGAAGAAGAAGAGAGAGAAAAAGGGATAGAAAGTGTCTTTGAAGAAATAATTGAAGAAAACTTGCCCAAGCTGGGGAAGGAAATAGTCTCTCGGACCATGGAAGCCCACAGATCTCCCAACACAAGGGACCCAAGGAGGACAACGCCAAGACATATAATAACTAAAATAGCAAAGATCAAAGACAAGGACAGAGTATTAATGGCAGCCAGAGAGAGAAAAAAGATCACCTACAATGGAAAACCCATCAGACTATCATCAGACTTCTCAACAGAACCCTTACAGGCCAGAAGAGGCTCACATACATGGAGGCTTAACAACATGCTCCTAAATAATCAATGGATCAATGACCAAATTAAAACAGAGATCAAGCAATATATGGAAACAAATGACAACAACAGCACAATGCCCCAACTTCTGTGGGACACAGCAAAGGCAGTTCTAAGAGGAAAGTATATTGCAATCCAGGACTATTTAAAGAAGGAAGAATAATCCAAATGAATCATCTAAAGTCACAACTATTGAAACTGGAAAAAGAACAAACGAGGCCCAAAGTCAGCAAAAGGAGGGACATAATAAAGATTAGAAGAATTAAATAAAATTGAGAAGAATA
Organism: Phataginus tricuspis; assembly: GCA_029783875.1. Taxonomy (NCBI): domain Eukaryota; kingdom Metazoa; phylum Chordata; class Mammalia; order Pholidota; family Manidae; genus Phataginus; species Phataginus tricuspis. The sequence goes on from JAQQAC010003801.1 coordinate 715,508, forward strand.
AAACAATAGAAAAAAAATCAATGAAACCAAGAGTTGGTTCTTTGAGAAAATAAAATAGATAAACCCCTAACCAGATTTATTAAGAGAAAAAGAGAAGATAACCACATAAACAGAATCAGAAATGAGAAAGGAAAAATCATGATAGACCCCAAAGAAATACAAAGAATTATTAGAGAATACTATGAATATCTGTATGCTGACAAAGAGAATGACATAGAAGAAATGGACAACTTTCTAGAAAAACACAACCTTCCAAGACTGACCAAGCAAGAAACAGAAAATCTAAACAGACCAATTAGCAGCAATGAAATTGAATCGGTAATCAAAAACCTAACCAAGAACAAAAGCCCTGGGCCAGATGGATTCATTGCCAAATTTTATAAAACATATAGAGAAGACATAATACCCATTCTCCTTAAAATTTTCCAAAATATAGAAGAGGAGGGAATACTTCCAAACTCATTCTATGAAGTCAGCATCACTCTAATACCAAAACAAGGCAAAGATCCCACCAAAAAAGAAAATTACAGACCAATATCCCTGATGAACATGGATGTAAAAATATTCAACAAAATATTAGCAAACCAAATTCAAAAATACATCAAGAGGATAATACATGATGATCAAGTGGGAATCATCTCAGGGATGCAAGGATGGTACAACATTCGAAAATCCATCAATATCATCCACCACATCAACAAAAAGAAGAACAAAAACTACATGATCATCTCCATAGATGCTGAAAAAGCATTTGACAAAATTCAGCATCCGTTCATGATAAAAACTCAAAAAAATGAGTATAGAGGGCAAGTACCTCAACATAATAAAGGCCATATATGACAAGCCCACAGCCAACATCATAACAGCGAGAAGCTGAAAGCTTTTCACCTAAGATCGGCAACAAGACAGGGATGCCCACTCTCCCCACTGTTATTCAACACAGTACTGGAGGTCCAGCCATGGGAATCAGAAAAAACAAAGAAATACAAGGCACCCAGATTGGTAAAGAAGTCAAACTGTCACTATTTGCAGAAGACATGATATTGTACAAAAAAACCCTAAAGAATCCACTCCAAAATTACTAGATCTAATATCTGAATTCAGCAAAGTTGCAGGATACAAAATTAACACACAGAAATCTGTTGCATTCCTATACACTAATGATGAACTAGCAGAAACAGAAATCAGGAAAACAATCCCATTCACAACTGCATCAAAAAGAATAAAATACCTAGGAAAAAACCTAACCAAGAAAGTGAAAGACCTATACCCTGAAAACTACAAGACACTCTTAAGAGAAATTAAAGAGGACACTAACAAATGGAAACACATCCCGCTCACCGATAGGAAGAATTAATATTGTCAAAATGGCTATCCTGCCTAAAGCAATCTATAGATTCAGTGCAATCCCTATCAAAATACCAACAGCATTTTTCAACAAACTAGAACAAATAGTTCTAAAATCCATATGGAATCACAAAACACCCTGAATAGCCAAAGCAATCCTGAGAAGGAAGAATAAAGCAGGGGGGAATCTCACTTACCAACTTTAAGCTCTACTACAAAGCCACAGTAATCAAGACAATTTGGTACTGGCACAAGAACAGACCCACAGACCAGTGGAACAAGACAGAGAGTCCAGATATTAACCCAAAGATATATGGTCAATTAATATACAATAAAGGAGCCATGGATACACAATGGGGAAATGATAGCCTCTTTAACAGCTGGTGTTCACAAAACTGGACAACAACATGTAAGAAAATGAAACTGGATCATTGTCTATCCCCATACACAAAGGTAAATTCGAATGGATCAAAGACCTGAATGTAAGTCATGAAATCATAAAACTCTTAGAAAAAAAAATAAGCAAAAATCTCTTGGACATAAACATGAGCAACTTCTTCATGAACATACCTCCCGGGGCAAGGGATACAAAAGCAAAAATGTACAAGTGGGACTACATCAAGCTGAAAAGCTTCTGTACAGCTAAAGGCACCATCAATAGAACAAAAAAAGCATTCTACAGTATGGGAGAATATATTCATAAATGACATAACCAATAAAGGATTGACATCCAAAATATATAAAGAGCTCATGCACCTCAACAAACTAAAAGCAAATAATCCAATTAAAAATGAACAGAGGATCTGAACAGACACTTCTCCAAAGAAGAAATTCAGATGGCCAATAGACACATGAATAGATGCTCCACATCGCTAATCATCAGAGAAGTGCAAATTAAAACCATAATGAGATATCATCTCACACCAGTAAGGATGGCCAACCTCCAAAAAACAAACAAAAACAAATGTTGGCGAGGATATGGAGGAAGGGGAACCCTCCTACACTGCTGGTGGGAATGCAAATTAGTTCAACCATTGTGGAAAGCAGTATGGAGGCTCCTCAAAAAACTCAAAATAGAAATACCATTTGACCCAGGAATTCCACACCTAGGGATTTACCCTGAGAATGCGGTAGCCCAGTTTGAAAAAGACATATGCACCCCTATGTTTATCGCAGCACTATTTACAATAGCCAAGAAATGGAAGCAGCCTAAGTGTCTGTCAGTAGGTGAATGTATAAAGAAGATGTGGTACATATACACAATGGAATATTATTCAGCCATAAGAAGAAAACAAATCCTACCATTTGCAACAACATGCATGGAGCTAGGGGTATTATACTTAGTGAAATAAGTCAAGTGGAAAAAGACAAGTATCAAATGATTTCACTTATATGTGGAGTATAAGAACAATGAAAAAAACTGAAGGAACAAAGCAGCAGACTCACAGAACCCAAGAATGGACTAACAGTTACCAAAGGGAAAGGGACTGACTGAGGAAGATGGGTAGGAAGAGAGGGATAAAGGGAAAAAAAGGGGGATTATGATTAGCTGATATAATGTGGGGGGGGGCATCGGGAGGGCTGTACAACACAGAGAAGACAAGTAGTGATTCTACAGCATGTTACTATGCTGATGGACAGTGATTGGAATGGCGTATGTGGTGAGGACTTGATGATGGGGGAGTCTAGTAAACATAATGTTGCTCTTGTAATTGTAGATTAATGATAACAAAATAAAAAATAAAATAAAATAAAGTAATGGGGAGTCCCTTATAAGCCTTTCTGATCACAGAACTATTTATTTGCTGATCTCTAATGGATAATGTCATGCCTCTAAATGTAAACAGCAAGAAAGTAGCTAATACAAGTCAGAGATTCCCTAACGTGCTGCCACTTTAGAGCACATCGTTGGTCTCAGCGGACTCAAGCTGCAGAACAGCTCAACAGAGGCGCATCTCCCAATAGCCAGTCTTTCTACCAACCTCTGCCCCAAATGCTAAAATTAGTCCATGAAAAGGAATTAGTCTGGGTTGATCTATTAGGAGAGTAACAAAATACTAAATCTTTTTTAGCTCTTTCCATTTTTCCTTCCCTTCTCTTTTATGTAACATTTTCTCCTTTTTTCTAACTAAAAATCTGTTTGTTAATTAAAATTGCTTGGTACAAAAAAAAAAAACACTAGCTACACCACAACCTCACCCCACCTTGAGGTATGCTCTCTTATTTAATAATAAACCTCCCAAATTTTAGCTAAGTCCATGGCCACACAGCTGCAGACTACATTTCCCAGTCTGAGCAGCTTAACATGCTATATGATTGCTTAGTCTGAGCCAGATGATGTATGTACAATCTGTGGGTCTCTCCTTAAAAACTCCTTTTCTCCTTTCTATGGTTTGGAACGTGAATATGGCAGATACCTATCTTCGTCCTCCAAACAACGACACCAGTTTAGTGGGTAATAAGGCAACAGAAGAGAAGGAACCTGGGTCCCTGATGACCGTATGCAGCAGATGTGCCCTGAAAGCCTGGATCACCAGACTCTGGACTATTATTTAAACCACTTTTTCTGAATGTCTTCATCAGGCAACCTAACTTATCAATACAACTATAGCTCCCATTTCTTCATATGGACTTAGTATCTGTTTACTATGTATCTTAATAATTGTTTCAAACCAAATGTTCCCAAATATCTTTTTTCTATTTAAAACAATAATACAGACTGCTTTGAGATCTCAATAAATAACTGATATAAGAAAAAGCGATTCAGATAACTAACAATAGGAAAAAGATACAGGCTATACTATCAAAATTTAAGATCTGTAATAAGCAAACTAAGAGAAATGTCCTAGAATGATAAACAATGAGAAGAATACATGCATAATGTGAAAAACACAAAAGAATGGATATATAAAGAGATAAAAAGATAACACGAAAATGTCTTTTGAATGGTTAAATACCATATTTTTTAAAACTGCATTTATACCCCAAATAGCCAAAGTGATCCTGAGAGGGAAGAATAAAACTGGAGGGATTATGCTCTGTGAATTCAAGCTCTACTACAAAGCTACTGTAATCAAGACAATTTGGTACTGGCACAAGAACAGACCCATAAATCAATGGAACAGAAATTAGAGCCCAGATATAAACCCAAGCATATATGGTCAGTTAATATAAGATAAAGGAGCCATGGATATACAATGGGGAAAGACAGCCTCTTCAATAACTGGTGTTGGCAAAACTGGAGAGCTACATGTAAGAGAATGAAACTGGATTATTGTCCAAGCCCATACACAAAAGTAAACTCAAAATGGATCACAGATGACTGAATGTAAGTCATGAAACCATAAAACTCTTAGAAGAAAACATAGGCAAAAATCTCTTGAATATAAACATGAGCAACTTTTTCCTGAACACATCTCCTCAGGCAAGGGAAACAAAAGTAAAAATGAACAAATGGGACTACATCAAGCTAAAAAGCTATGTACAGCAAAGGACCCCATCAGCAGAACAAAAAGGCATCCTATAGTATGGGAGAATATATTTGTAAATGACATATCCAAGCGGTTAACATCCAAAATATATAAAGAACTCACATGCCTCAACACCCAAATGGCAAATAACCCTATTAACAAATGGGTGGAGGATATGAACAAATACTTCTCCAAAGAAGAAATTCAGATAGCGAACAGGGACATGAAAAGATGCTCCACACCACTAATTATCAGGGAAATGCAAATTAAAACCATAATGAGATATCACTTCACACCAGTTAGGATGGCAAACATCAAAAAGACATGGAACACTTCCGGGAAGATGGCGACATAAGCGGACCGGCAGAAAAATTCCTCCCAACATTATATTTATTCACGAAAATATAGCAAATACAACTATCCCTAAAAGAGAGACCAGAATACACAGGAAAGAGCACAGCATACGGAGCTCCGGCAGTCAGCCACTCCAGAGAGAGGACTCGGCACCCAGCGAGACCAAAGCGCTTTTCCACCCCAGCACTCCGGCGGGAGTCCCAGCAAGGCGGGTAAGGTATGGAGCCATAACCCCGGCGGACCGAGCGCTCCTCGCCCCCAGAGCTCCAGCGGTCAGACACTCTGGAGAGAGGACTCGGCACCCAGCGAGGCGGGACACAACCGCGACCCAGCGAGACCAGAGTTCTCCTCCACCCCAGCACTCCGGTGGGAGTCCCGGCAAGGCGGGTAAGGTACGGAGCCGCAATCTCGGAGGGACCGAGACCTCCTCTCCCCCAGCGCTCCAGAGGGAGGAGAGGATTCAGAGCCGGGAGAGAGTGGAAGTCTGCGCCGGGAGTGCCGACACACAGCCGGCGGTGTAGCGGAGATTGGAGAGACAGAGGGCACAGGGACCCAGCCCTGAACGTGCAAGTTGCCCGCGGCAGGCTCCGGGAAGGAAAGAGAAGGGAAAAAAAAAAGGGAAGAAAAGCCCGCGCTCTTTCTCAGAGGTCGTAAAGAGACAGGAGCTCAGTAGAGGGGCCGGATAGTCCCGCAAGCTGAGCCCAGCACGCTGGGAGTCGTGGGGAGCTTTGGACCACTCAGCTGGCGACTGGGAAAGGGTGACTGCTATTAGTACCCCCACACAGATCAACAGCTTCTCATTCGTTCCCAACCCAGCCAGAGCTATAGGGGGCCTTGCGGAGCAGGGAGGCCATGGCTCTGGAATAGTGGAGCAACAGCGCCACCTACAGCATTCACACAGAACCCACTCGCAGGGGCTTTTTTTTTTCTTTTTTGTTATTGTTTTTTTCTCCCCTTTATTTTCCTTTTTTTTTCTTTCCCTCTCTTTCAACAGCCTCCCATTCACTCTCACCCCGGCCACAGCTTTAAAGGGCCGTGTGGAGCGACGTGGCCACGGCTATGGAATGGTGGAGCAATAGCGCCCCAACAGCATTCACACAGAAACCACACCCGGTGGGTGTTTTTTTGGTTGTTTTTTTTTTTTGCTGTTGTTGTTGTTGTTGTTTTTTCTTTTACGTGTCGCTGCTTTTACTTTTTCTTTCTTTTCCTTTTTCCCTCTCTCTTTTTACTTTTTCTTTAGTAGAAGTATTTTTCTTTTCTTCTTCTCTTTGTTTTCTTTTTTTCTTTTCTCTCCTCTCTTCTCTTTCCTTTCTAAAGTCATAAAGAGCCCAGCGGACTTACGTGACAACTACCAACAACTAATTCTATAGTCATGAGAAGACAGAAGAATATGATACAGACAAAGCTTCAGACAAACACCACACCAGAGAAAGAATCTGGAGGAATCGACATGCATAGTCTTCCAGAAAAAGAATTCAGAATAAAAGTCATAGCCATGCTGAAGGATCTACAGAAAAATGTGCAAGAGCTGAGAGAGGAAGTGAGGGAAGTGAGGAAAGACAATGCAGAAATGAGATAAGCCATTGATGGGCTCAACAGCAGATTGAATCAGGTTCAAGACACGATCAAGGAATTGCAAGACAGGGACCAGGAATACAAAGAAGCTGAGGCAGAGAGAGATAAAAGGATCTCTAAGAATGAAAGAATATTAAGAGAACTATGTGACCAATCCAAACGGAACAATATTCGCATTATAGGAGTACCAGAGGAAGAAGAGAGAGAAAAAGGGATAGAAAGTGTCTCTGAAGAAATAATTGATGAAAACTTCCCCACGCTGGGGAAGGAAATAGTCTCGCAGTCCACGGAAGCCCACAGATCTCCCAACACAAGGGACCCAAGGAAGACAACACCAAGACACATAATAATCAAGATGGCAAAGATCAAAGATAAGGACAGAGTATAAAAGGCAGCTAGAGAGAGAAAAAAGATCACCTACAAAGGAAAACCCATCAGACTGTCATCAGACTTCTCAACAGAAACCTTACAGGCCAGAAGAGAATGGCATGATATATTTAACGTAATGAAACAGAAGGGCCTCGAACCAAGAATATTGTATCCAGCACGATTATCATTTAAATATGACGGAGGGATTAAACAATTTCAAGACAAAAGAAAGTTGAGAGAGTTTGCCTCACATAAACCACCACTACAGGATATCTTAAACGGACTGCTCTAGAGGGAAATACCCCTAAGGCTAAAAAGATGTCACTAGAGAAAATAAAATCATAGCAAAGAAAGCAGACCATCCAAATACGAACTAAAGGCAAAGAATAAAACACCTAATATATAAAGAAAGGAGGAGGAAGAATAGGAAGGGAGAGATAAAGAAACATCAGACGGCATTCACAATAACTCAACAAGAAAGTTAAGTTAGATTTTCAGATAGTAAAGAACTAACCCTTGAACCTTTGGTAACCACGAATCTAAAGCCAGCAATGGCAATAAGTACATATCTATCAATAATCACCATAAATGTAAATGGACTGAATGCACCAATCAAAAGACACAGAGTAATAGAGTGGATAAAAAAGCAAGACCCATCTATATGCTGCTTACAAGAGACTCACCTCAAACCCAAAGATATACACAGACTAAAAGTGAAAGGATGGAAAAAAATATTTCAAGCAAACAACAAAGAGAAAAAAGCAGGTGTTGCAGTACTTGTATCAGATAAAATAGACTTCAAAATGAAGAAAGTAGCAAGAGATAAAGACGGACATTACATAATGATAAAGGGGACAGTCCAACAAGAAGATATAACCATTATAAATATATATGCACCCAACACAGGGGCATCAGCATATGTGAAACAAATACTAACAGAAGTGAAGGAGGAAATAGACAGCAATGCAATAATTCTAGGAGACTTTAACACGCCACTCACTCCAAAGGATAGATCAACCAGGCAGAGGATAAGTAAAGACACAGAGGCACTGAACAACACACTAGAACAGATGGACCTAACAGATATCTATGGAACTCTGCACCCAAAAGCAGCAGGATACACATTCTTCTCAAGTGCACATGGAACATTTTCCAGAATAGACCACATACTAGGCCACAAAAAGAACCTCAGAAAATTCAAAAATATTGAAATCCTACCAACCAACTTCTCAGACCATAAAGGTATAAAACTAGAAATAAATTTCAGAAAGAAATCAAAAAGGCTCACAAATACATGGAGACTTAACAACATTCCCCTAATGAATCAATGGGTTAACGACCAAATCAAAACAGAATTCAAAGAATATATGGAGACTAATGACAACAACAACACAAAGCCACAACTTCTGTGGGACGCAGCGAAGGCAGTCTTAAGAGGAAAGTACATTGCAATCCAGGCCCATTTAAAGAAGGAAGAACATTCCCAAATGAACAGTCTAAGGACACAATTATTGAAATTGGATAAAGAAGAACAAATGAGGCCCAAAGTCACCAGAAGGAGAGACATAATAAAGATCAGAGAAGAAATAAATAAAATTGAGAAGAATAAAACAATAGAAAAAAATCAATGAAACCAAAAGGTGGTTCTTTGAAAAAATAAACAAAATAGATAAACCCCTAGCCAGACTCATTAAGGGAAAAAGAGAATCTACACACATAAACAGAATCAGAAATGAGAAAGGAAAAATAACGACGGACCCCACAGAAATACAAAGAATTATAAGAGAATATTACGAGCATCTATATGCCAACAAGCTGGAAAACCTAGAAGAAATGGACAACTTCTTAGAAAAATACAACCTTCCAAGACTCACCAAGCAGGAAACAGAAAAACTAAACAGACCAATCACCAGCAACGAAATTGAATCGGTAATCAAAAAACTACCCAAGAACAAAAGCCCTGGACCTGATGGATTCACCTCTGAATTCTACCAGACATATAGAGAAGAAATAACAC
>JAQQAC010003801.1:725039-790311 GCA_029783875.1 Phataginus tricuspis
TAACGAAGGAAGTGAAAGACCTGTACTCTGAAAACTACAAGACACTCTAGGAGAAATTAAGGAAGACACTAACAAATGGAAATGCATCCCATGCTCTTGGCTAGGAAGAATAAATATTGTCAAAATGGCTATACTACCTAAAGCAATCTACAGATTCAATGCAATCCCTATCAAACTACCAACAGCTTTCTTCAATGAACTGGAACAAATAATTCTAAAATTCATATGGAACCAGGAAAGACCCCGAATAGCCAAAGCAATCCTTAGAAGGAGGAATCAAACAGGGGGAATTATGCTCCCTGACTTCAAGCTCTACTACAAAGCCACAGTAATCAAGACAATTTGGTACTGGCAAAAAAACAGACCCACAGACCAGTGGAACAGAATAGAAAATCCAAACATTAACCCAAACACCTAAAGTCAATTAATATTTGATAAAGGAGCCCTGGATATACAATCGGGAGAGGACAGCCTCTTCAGCAGCTGGTGTTGGAAAAACTGGACAGCTACATGTAAGAGAATGAAACTGGACTACTGTCTAACCCCATACACAAAGGTAAACTCAAGGTGGATCAAAGACCTGAATGTAAATCATGAAACCATAAAACTCTTAGAAAAAAACATAGGCAAAAATCTCTTGGACATAAACATGAGCGACTTCTTCATGAACATATCCCCGCAGGCAAGGGAAACAAAAGCAAAAATGAACAACTGGGACTATATCAAGCTGAAAAGCTTCTGTACAGCAAAGGACACCATTAGTAGAACAAAAAGACATCCTACAATATGGGAGAATATATTCATAAATGATGTATCTGATAAGGGGTTGACATCCAAAATATACAAAGAACTCATGCACCTTAACAAACAAAAAGCAAATAACCCAATTAAGAAATGGGCACAGGACATGAATAGACACTTCTCTAAAGAAGAAATTCAGATGGCCAACAGGCACATGAAAAAATGCTCCACATCGCTAATCATCAGAGAAAGGCAGATGAAAACCACAATGAGATATCACCTCACACCAGTGAGGATGGCCAACATCCAAAACACAAATAACAACAAATGTTGGCGAGGATGTGGAGAGAGGGGAACCCTCCTACATTGCTGGTGGGAATGCAAATTAGTTCAACCATTGTGGAAAGCAGTATGGAGGTTCCTCAAAAAACTCAAAATAGAAATACCATATGACCCAGGATTCCCACTCCTAGGAATTTACCCCAAGAATGCAGCAGCCCAGTTTCCAAAAGACAGATGCACCCCTATGTTTATTGCAGCACTATTTACAACAGCCAAGAAATGGAAGCAACCTAAGTGCCCATCAGTAGATGAATGGATTAAGAAGATGTGGTACATATACACAATGGAATATTACGCAGCCATAAGAAAAAAACAAATCCTACCATTTGCAACAACATGGATGGAGCTGGAGGGTATTATGCTCAGTGAAATAAGCCAGGCTGAAAAAGACAAGTCCCAAATGACCTCACTCATATGTGGAGTATAAGAACAAAGAACAACAACAAAAAAAAAAACTGAAGGAACAAAACAGCAGCAGACTCACAGAACCCAAGAACGGACTAATAGTTACCAAAGGGAAAGGGACTGGGGAAGAAGGGCGGGAAGGGAGGGATAAGAGGGTAAAAGGGGCATTACGATTGGCAGACATAGGGTGGGGGGGCACGGGGAGGACTGTACAGCTCAGAGAAGACAAGTAGTGATTCTCATCTCACTACGCTGATGGACAGTGACTGTAATAGGGTTGGTGGGAGGGACCTGATGAAGGGGGTAGTTTAATCATCACAATATTGCTCATGTAATTGTAGGTTAATGATACGAAAATAAAATAAATTGTAAAAAAAAAAAAGACATGGAACAACAAATGCTGGCGAGGATGTGGAGAAAGAGGAACCCTCCTACACTGCTGGTGGGAATATAAACTAGTTCAGCCATTGTGGAAAGTAATATGGTGGCTCCTCAAAAAACTAAAAATAGAAATACCATTTGAACCAGGAATTCCACTCCTAAGAATTTACCCAAAGGGGAACAAGATCTCAGATTCAAAAAGACATATGCACCCCTATGTTTATCGCAGCAGTATTTACAATAGCCAAGATATGGAAGCAATCTAAGCATCCATCAGTACATGAATGGATAAAGATTTGGTACATATACACAATGGAATATTATTCAGCCATAAGAAAACAAATCATGGTGTTGGGGGGGGTCACAGGGAAGGAAGTGTAGCACAGAGAAGACAAGTAGTAACTGTGGCATTTTACACTGATGGACAGTGACTGCAATGAGGTATGGTGGGGGACTCTATAATATGGTGAATGTAGTAACCACATTGTTTTTCTTGTGAAACCTTCATTAAGAGTGTTTATCAGTGATATGTTAATAAAAAAAAAAGAAGACTGCATTTATGGTTGCTATCATTACGAGTATTTACTTAGGCTATCAAAAGAAATCTTGGACACTTCCCTATTGTGTCTATCTCTAGGGAGCAATGCTACAAAATTGTATCAATATGCAATAAATCAAACAACGCCTTAAGACTACCCTGTTCAATTTAAAAAGTCCCTATAAACTTCAAACAGGTTATTTCAAAATTAATACACACTCCAAGGAAAGGGAAAGCGTGTTACAGCTCGCATCACAGGAATGAAACCACAACCATGGTGTTCTTACAGGGTGTTTCACTCTTGAAAAGCTCAAGATACTGTATCATACTTTTATACTGTTACCATTTACTAGTGAGAAGACAGTACTTCAAATTTACGAATAAGAAAAGGGAAACTCAAGAGATAAAATAAGTTTTCTGAGGCCTCTCACTCTGTATCATCCAGGAGAAGTGCTATAACAGACGTATATGCCTTTTTTTTTGCCTGTCTGCCATCTAAACCCAATTTCCTATCTATGGAACATCCCACACCGTGTCAATCTTGGTAGGAAACAGAAATCTCCCAGGCCCCACTATAAAAGCTTAAAATGGGTTAGACATTCTCCTGTGCTGTTCTCCGTGCTGATCAGCCATGCCAGAGGCTCCTACCTAAGATTTAGAATCTGGAAAGACATTTACAGACAATTCATGGAGGCAATGGAACAAGCTCAGAAGAGGCAGTGGTGCAGACTCAGCAATAGTGGTCTGGTGGCTTGACGGGGCTGAGACTGCAGCTGTCTCCCTTGGTTCCTGACTGTTTCCTAAGCTTAATTTGCCAGCTTTCCTGTCCATTCTGTGCACTACTCCATGACTTTTCCATAGTCTGCAATGAAGACCTAACTGGAACCTAATTTTCTTAAAACTCCTATGGCAGTTCTCAAACAATTTTAACACATTACTTTCATATGAACACTACTAAATTTATAGTTTAGAAAAAAATCCCCTAATTCTACAAAGCCCAGAGATAGACCTACTAATTACTTCTGTTGAAATAGAAAACAATGCCATCTGGTAATTTTCTGAATTTATACAACATACATCTCTTAAGATACAAGGTACCTAGGCATTAGGCACTGGCCTTCAGGAGTTTTCAACCAAGTAGAGGAAAATTACAATATATAAACAAATAAGAATAAAGTTCAATGATATAAGTCAGTATTCACAGAATAAGAGAGGGCAACCCATGAAGCAGGCAGGTCTCCTGGATTAGGGAAAAAGGAAGTGGAAATCAGGAAAGGCTTTATAAAGTAAAATCTGAGCCTCTCTCGGACCATGAATAGGTGGTATTCACTAACCGAACTAGCTGGGGGATGGGACAGGATAGATTTTAGATGCAAAGACCAGGAAAAGGCACATAAGTGTTTTGAAATAGCAAAGACGACCACAACTGAGGAATCTGACAAAGCTAGATCCTAAATTATGACGGGGGTGAGGAGCTCAGGAGGAGCAAGCTACACTTCAGTAAGAAGGTAGAGAACAAACGTGTCAGGCATAACAGTACCAAGAATGAAAATGTCAGGACAATGATTCTTGACAGAACAGTTGTGTGTCACTGGCAGGGCAGTGGCAGAAGGCAGGGAGCTAAGGAGTACACAAGAAGTGGGGAAGTAGAGAAAGGAGTTTTAGTCTGTTCTTTCAAAGAAAAGGCCTGGTTTGAAGGGGAAAGAATGAATGGAGGCAGAGAGAAAAAGGGTTTGAGAGTTAGTCGTGTGTGTTGTTTTTGTACACAAGGAAAGAGATTTAAGCATTTATACGTTCAGTGGAGAAGGAGCCAAGGAGATACAGAGAGGAAGGAATAAATTATGAAGTAAAGTTCTAGCAGAGATAAAAAGAACAGAGTAATCAGTAACAAAATTTCAGCTTTAAAAAGGCTCAGGATTTTGGGTAACAGAATAAAAAAATACTCATATTTTGAACATGCTTTAAATAAAAACATTGATGTTCCCAAATTGTTACATTCATATTTCTTGCATTTATCACAAATCTGTATCACTGAAGACACTTTTAGTCATTCTCCAACCCAGATGCCATAAACAAAGCATGGTTCAGAGTTTCCAATTTTTCTTTTTAACCTAGTGCTTTTCAAATTTTCTTACAAATCCCAATTGTGTAACCACAATGCAATCTTAATCATGGATTTCCTAATTCTCCATCTTCTATATTCACCATCCTATTTCCAACAGTCCTCAGCTCTGGTATGCATTTTAATATCCACACATCTATACATTTGGTAAATGATTATAGTCATTCCTCAATGATTCACACCAATGAAAAAGATAATACAAACTTTAGTCACTGAAGTTTAGTATACGGTTTTTAGACTTTTAAATATTTATTTTATAATCTAGTTATAAACATGCCAGACTTACAGTATTAAATATCCATCCAACTTCTAAATTTAGCCTGTTATTCCAGCTATATAGCAACAAAGCTCATTCAGGCCTGGGTTGAGGTGGCAGGGTAACCAGAACCTAGAACATTTATTTTATCTATTGTGTTTGCATTAAATCACAGAACAAAGGCATTGAGACTATGCCAACGGTAAATGCCACAGCACTAAAATAGGGTCACGTACCCTAAGGGTATTCTGGAAAGACAGGACACCTACTTCCTTTGCAACATTCAATAGTGCATCATCAGCGTGGTGCACAACAGGCTCTTGAATTTTTCACAAACATCACAAATTACATCTGCATAATATCTCTATTTCTGAAGTACTTTTCCATGTGTTGTCATAAGAATAGACAATTTATTTGTACAAATTCATACAGCTAGGTAATAGTGCCATCCATTGGTTAGGTACAATCCTTTTCAGTTTAGACCTCTTAGCCCTTAACTGCATTCATTCAACATACATTTACTGCATGCCAGGGAGTGTGGTGGATGACAGGAATGCAGAGGTAAAAACACTATTTTTTTTTAGGAAGGACTAGTGTAAAAACAAGGTAGTTTTCCAGATGTCGGGTACTCACAGTACTGAAAGAAGCAAATATGTCAATTTTGAAAATGGGGCAGGGAGAAAAAAGGAAAAGACATTTTGGATGAAAGCTAAATATGATCTGAGACCACCACCCAAAGCTTTCCTGGAAGCAGGGTACAACGTTCAGGCCCAGTAATCTGCCTCAACAACACAAGTCCATTTCATACCTAAGCCATCTCAAGCTTATTTTTAAATGATGAGAAGGTCATGGTTACTTTTACTATTTTATCTGGTGGAACCTTTTAGAAATCAAATTAGATATAAGTGTTCTTGGTATCAAGAGCTGGTAACTAGAAGAATGATCTTAAAGACTCCTCTCTTTTGCATAATTTTAACAAGCTACTGAACATACATGTGTCATGTTTCTCTTTCTACCTTATACCTTTAAGTTTGTTCTATTAAGTTACAAGTACTTGTCAGCCATGTGGAGAGCCTGAGGAAGCTTAGGGTAACTTACTCCTGTGTTTACACATTCATTTGGTAGCATCTCCAAAACCAGTCATAAATAAAATATCCATGATCCTTCAATAGCAAATGTAATATCTACAATCTTACAATAAACAGTTTGCTTTAAAAACAAACAAACCAGATTTCCATTATGAGTACCAGTACAAATTCCAGGATGCTAGCACTACCGGAATTATAGGAATTAATCATTTTATGAACTAAAACCACAAGGTATGCTGCAACTATTAAATTCTACTTTAAATTCTTATGAAAAGAAAATCAGCAGCAACGTGAGTTTTTTTGGAGTTGTTTCCTGAACTTATCTGATCATAATCACCTTGGATGTTTATTAAAAACAGAAATTTCTAGCACCCACCTCAAACACAGTAATGAAGAAATTATACCTGTATTGTGTTCCTTAACCCCACAGAACCACAATGGAAACACATTACAATTTAACATGTTTTAATTAGGTAAATTCTTTCAGGAAGCTCTTTGTTTTTAGATCACTTCTTTCCAGTAAAGTAAAAATTATAATGTAGTAAGATTGTTAAATACTCCAGCAATACAGAGTTGAACAATCTATAATCCCAGTTTATAAAGGGAAAAATTAAGATTCACAGTTAACTCAGTCAACAAATCAAAAAACTCTGGAATTTAAACATTAATAAAGTCTTTTGGCTACCATATCTCTAGTCTTGGGACTCAATGGTAGTTTGAGTAGGCAATTTCTAAAGAAGTTTCACAAATTAATATGACATCCAATAATGGTATTTTTTAAATCCATGCTTTATTAGCCCATATAGAATCCTAGGACTTTCTCCAAAAGAAAAGAAGTAAAACTAAGTAATCCTAATAAAAATTGTCAAACTGCAAAAATCCACCCCACCCAGCCAAGAAATGCAACTGAGCAAGGTTTCATTTTTAAAATTCAGCTGTCACTAAATATTCTTAGTGTAGACTATCCCTTTCCAACTGAAACACGTGCAATTGAAACACTCTCGTTGAATGCTGTGTTAAGAGATGCCCAAAAATGTTTTCACTCGGCAGTAGGCATTCAAAAGCAATGCAGGAAGATAATGTACTGACAGATGAACACTTTACTCTTACCCTCTCCCCACAGGCAGAATCTGACTTTTACAGTAAGTCTATTTGGCTTCCCATGTTAAATGTAGATAGCTTGTGTGAAAAGGAGACATAAAATTTCAGTTACTCTATTCCACTCCCAGGTATATGCCAGAGAGAAATGAAAACACATAGAAACTTGCACACAGTGATAGCAACATAATACATAACAGCCAAATAGTGAAAATAACTGCCTATCAACTGATGAATAAAGAAAATATGGTATGCCAATACAATGGCAAATTATGAGGCCATAAAAATATTGATACATGTTACAACATGGATGAGCCTTGAAAACATGGAAAATAAAGCCTGTCACAAGAAACCACATATTATATAATTCCATTTACATGAAATGTCCAGAACTGGCAAATCTATTGACACTTTGGTAAATCAGTGGCTGCCGAGGTAGGGAGGTGAGGGAGAGAGAGTGAGCATAAAGAATGACTGTGAATGGGGTACACGTTTCTTTTTAAGATGATGAAAACTGTGTTGGTGGCTGTACACTCTAAATATATTAAAAACCACTAAATTATGCAATTGGTGAGTTGTATATTTTAATTCCATCTCAATAAAGCTGTTAAAAAAAAAAACAGATACTCTGAAAATAGCCCCCTCCCTTCAACTCTGTAATACGTATTAAATAAGAACTCTTGGTGATCATGTACTTGGAATAAGATACTAATCAAAATGCCTGAGAAACAGAAACAAAAAGCAGAATGGTGGTACTGTTTAAACTTCTTTTTCTATTTTTCTAAGTTTGTTTTCTGTGTAAAATATTTCACAAAATTTATTTTTAAGTGATTATTGTTGTAAATTATTTGTCTTAAAGGCTTAGTGTGTAACATATTTAGTAAGTATTGATTGGACAGCAAGAACCTATCTGTTCTTTAGAAAACTGGCTGAACTCAACCTTACATATCCTTCAACTAAATTCAAGTACTAGGGTAGTGTCCTTCATAAGAAAATGAGTTATTTGAACAACAAAAAAAAAATACCAGCCAATCAGAGTAAAAGGATTTTCAAAACTCTCAATGATTTATCTATCAACTATACTTAAATTTAAAAAACAAGCAAATTCTTAATGGCCTTCTATTATAAAATGAAGACTTATTTCATAACGGCTTAAATATTTTTAATTTGCAAGGACAAAGGTGCAGTGTACATTTATTCAGTTGTGTATAAGGTATAGACAGCTCACTACGTACACAAACATTTGCTTAATTTTCTGGGAGATTAAAAAAAAAAAGCACAAGGGTGTGGCAACTCACCCAAGGTCACAACAAGTCAGGGCAGAGCTCAACATTCAGGTCTACACCAAACCTCCAGGGGAAATCTTACTGACAATTTCGCAAACACTTTGGTTTACTTTTACATCATAAAGCAAAAAACAGCAGGGGGCAGGGCGTTAGCTTAAAACTTCTAAGTAGAGACAGTGAGATAGCTATTTTGGGTGAACAAACACATGTGGGAGTGGTTAGGGTAAGAGCTAAACAAAGCTGTCTGTTAGGAGCCTGTGGAAACTAACAGATCCTTTCAATTTTCAACCTAGGTTAAATCCTCAAACTCAAAAAATCTAGTTTTCCCTTTAGTTGATTATGAAGGAAAGAAACATTGGCTCTCCTTGGAATGGTGAGGATAAAAATCAAAGAAAAAACGACTTAGTATGAACTGTATTGCCTTCAAAGAAAAGGCGGCAGGCTTTCTGAGGGGGGAAAGGGGTGTTCGAACACCAGCCAATAAAGAATAAAAATTTTCTAATCATCTGTGAGTAGAAATGACTATGACTGGCAGAGCTCACCTAGAATCTTTCTATACGACTCGCATGAACCTTTCCCTCCACCGAAAAGAAGCTCACATTCACCAGCCTGGTCTTAGAGCCGACCCGGGTTTCGCACGTGGAACCCTGTGCGGGGCGGCCCGTTGACGGAGCGTCGCCCGCGGCTGGGGAGCGCCCGGCGGAGGAGAGCCGACACTCCCGCGGCGTCTGCACCGCTGGGGGCGGCAGCTCAGGCGCCTCTGCACCCTTTTGCCCAGGGAAAACCGCCGGAGGAGCCGGGTGAGGATCCGGCTCTGCCTGCCCGGAACCCCACTCCCCTCACCTGGCCCTGGCCCCTGCCCCAGAGGAGATGAAATAAGCGGCGGCGGCGGCGGCGGCAGCTGTTTCCGACGGGGTGCCCCAGCGGCGGTGGCTGCTTCGACCCGCGGCCCTAATCTACCGCCGCCGCCATGTTGAAGGGTGAGGTCACCCGCGACGTGCCTCCGTCACTGCCGGCGTCGGGGCGCACAGGGTCGGCCGAGGAGCGCAGGAAGGGGGCGGCTCCGTCCTCCCCAGCGGAAGCACGGACCTAAGCGGCCTAGAGGTGACCCGGAAGAGGTCCTGAGCCGTCTCCCCCCGCCCCCAGCTGGCTCTTCCCGACAGTCGTTCGCATCTGTAGTTCCGGCTGGCTAGAGAAAGGAAGGAGGGTGTTGAAGTGCCAGTGGCCCTGTTGGGAGTGGGGCTTGCTATTCTCGAGGAAAGGAACCTTGCTGCGTCCACAGAATATATTGTGTGGATGTATTGAGTCAACAAATGTTGAGCTTTAGGTGTGTGCAAAAACGAGGTTAAAGAAGTGTCAAGAATCACGAGCGCGGCTTTCGCCTCCCCTTGTGGGGAGAGCTGGGGTGTGGCGGGGCGGCACCTAACACAGTACCTGGAACAGGCACTTGTCCTCTTCCACGAACAGGTGCTCTCTCTTTCGTCTGTGAAGTGAACGTTTGCTGACCTGAATTCAAGCGTTTCCAAGCGTCCTTTGGAGGAGTCACTGAAAGTATCCAGTGGAGCGGCTACAACATCCAAGCCATGCCTTAGGGAAATTCAATTTGCCCGTGGTGTAAGTTGGCACAGTTTCTTGTCGGGATGATGAAAATATTCTCGATTTGGTGATGGTTGTGTTAGGAAAATAGATATGAGCGGGGTGAGAAGAGAATAAGGCCAGAAAGCCCACTAGAAGGGTTTCAAAAAGTTAACCAGTTATAACGAAACACAGAAAAGACTCAGAGTTAATCAGTTAAAGCTCAAAAGGCCAGGAGCAACTTGGCCTGGAATGTTTGAATATTCCCCAGATAAAGGAGAGGACCTCAGCATAGCCCATTTCTTTGTTGTGTTAAGCATGCAGGCCCAGCCTTAAACAACACAGTGAAAAGCAGGAAAGATTCCATCTTAGATAGGATTGCACTTTAAAATCCAGGAAGTTAAGAAGTAAGATTCTTACTTACTCCTTAGCAAACAGACAATAGCTCAGCATGCAGTCTTAATTGATAGCTCCCAAACCAGGAAACAGCTATCCTGAGAGGGAATCAGAGCAGTAAATTTCTTGTGTTATGTTAATTCTAAATATTCAGAGACCACTTAACAAGCCTGAACCCCCAGCCCTTTGTCACATTCGTGAAAAATCCTTAAAAGGGGGAATTCCCAACCTTTTCAGTGCACACATATCTCTGAGGTCGCCCACACTTTCTAAGTGCGTAATCTTTTAACCTTAAGCTTTCTTCAACCTTTCAGGGCGCCTCTCCTTCCTGAGGTCGCGTGTACATTTTCTCTTAGAAACTTTTACTCTGCTTCGCTACTGTGTCTTTGCCCTTCAATTCCTTTGTTGTACCAAGGAACCAAGGAAAATGCACAATGCCCCTCTAACAGTTACACAACTCTAAATGTACTTGAAACCATTTAATTGTACCCTTTAAGCAGGTGAATTGTATGGTATATAAGTTTTATCTCATCAAAGCTGTGAAAAAGTGATAAACTTGAACTGATAGGAGGATGGGGGTGGAATGGAGAGGAAGGTTGGAGCTGTTTATCCTAAGAGGCTTTAAGCCTGAGTGACAGAAAACAGGTGGTGTCTTCAATAGAGAAATGGGACAGAGATTTACCAAGGCTTCCACGCTGAAAGAACTATCAGTAATTCTCTAATATTACCTAATAACCAATCCATATAAAATTTCCCAAATTGTCCAAGTAATGGCTTTTATAGTTTTTTGTTTGTTGTTTTGTTTTAAGAAAAACCAGGATTATACATTGCATTTGCTTGTTGTGACATGCACTCACTGGTCCAAACTTATTCCAGGAGAACAGCAAAGGGAGGCTTAAATGGCAGTCTTGCAGAATTGGGTGTCTGGTGAGCAAGCACACCCAGGGTGGTTACAACAGCAATTTATTCCTTAGCACCTGAATCCTTCCCCTGGTTCCTCATTGACTGAGTACTATAGGGTTCACATTCTTTCCCATATGTCGCCTAAGCAAGTTATATATTTATTAGGCTTTTTTTACATTTGTCTTAATTTTTTTGGCTGGTTTAAAACTTTTTCTGCATTTTTTTTTTGAAGTGACGCACAGCCTGCTCTTATTATCTTAATCTCCCTCCCCCTCCCAGCCACAGTGAGTCCCTGATACATGTTCTGACATGTAGGCTTCTTGTTAATACCCTTTTCTTTAAATGTTAATTCATCCAGGAATAAAACACATTTAGTTTATGGCATTTCTGACAGTTGCTAAATCTTTTATTAGTCCCCTAGTTTTGGCTTTTTCAAGTATATTCATATAATGGAAATTACTCAGCAATAAAACAAAAATGATCCATTGATATATGTGGCAATGTGGATCCATCTCAAAAACTATTGATTGAAAAATCAGACACAAAAATGAACATTCTGTTTGATTATATAAATTTCAAGAACAGCAAAGTTAATGGTTATAGAACACTGTTGCCAGGGGACAGGGTGTATGGAATTGATTAGAAAGAAACTTTCTAGGGTGACAGAAATCACCTGTATCTTGATTGGAGTGGTGACTACACAGATATCAGAACTCATCTAACTGTATTTTGTTGGTCTATGCACTTAAGTGTGTGTATATTTCAAGAAGTCACATGAGATAATTAACTTAGTTGTGTTGCTAATTTGATATGTGGTTATATTAGGGGGACATTGTGTATTTTCCTTGCTACTTGTCCCCACTGCAACAAAGAATTGAAGGGCAGAGACACAGTAGTGAAGCAGAGTAAAGTTTGATTTAAAGTTACTTAGAGAGAAAGAAGTGCAGGCCACTTCAGAGAAAGAGGAGTGCCCTGAAAGGTTGGAGAGAAAGAGTTTAAGATTAAAAGGTTACACACTGTGGGTAAAGTGGGGTTCCTATGGCCAGGATCCTCACTGAACTTAAACCACCTGAAGATGTAACTGGCCTGTTGCTATGCTGCCGCTTCCATACCTTTAGGCAATAAGCCATTACTGTGTTAATATAAGGAGTTCTGCCCAGTGCTCAGCCAGAGACTGGGTGGCGGGGCTGCAAGGCTGTAGGAGAGCGGAGCGGAGGCTGGAGTGGTGGCAGCGCCGAGGACAGAGGCCCAGAAGACGGCTGTGTGGGACGACTGTACAGAGAGGCCCAGAGGACGGCTGTGCAGACAGAGGGACCCAGAGGCAGAGACCAGCTTGCTGCATCCGAAGCAGCAGTGATAACACAGACTAGCTCTGAGTGAACAGGATTTTAGTGACTGACCTGCCACCTGGAAATAAAGTTGGGTATAACCTTTTCACCCCAAGAACCCTTTGCTGTAAATTTCTTTGGTCACAGTGAATCTATAGCGAACTTGCCTGGGACTGAAACTCATTTGCAAGACACACACTTAGAAAGTATGGGTGACCTCAGAGAGTGGCGTGCCCTGAAAGGTTGGGAAAACTTAAAGTTACCCACTTAGAAAGTGCAGACAACCTTAGAGGATTGCACTGAAAGATTGGGGGTTCCCCCTTTTAAGGATTTTTCAGGAATGTGACAAAGGGCTAGGGGTGTGGACTTATTAAGTGGTCTCAAGTATCTACCATGAGACATTAAGTTTCTTAGTCAGCCCTCTAGGTCATTCTGCAAAATTAGCTTATCAATCAAGAGTGTCTGCCCTTCCTCCAAGGTGGGCAGAGTTATTTGTTTGCTAAAGAGTATGTTAAGAACTTGCTTAAACTTACTGGGTTTTTCTCAAAATGCAATTTTGGCTTTAAGGTGGGCTCTCCCTGTCTTTATTATGCTGTTTATAGGTGGACCTTTTAGCAGGCTAGAGTAAATCTTACAATGATCTAATTGACACAATGAAGACATGGGCTGTGTTCAGATACTTTTCTTATCTGGGGAATAGTCAAACATTCCAGGCCAAGTTGCTCTTGACCTTTTGATCTTTAACTGATTAACTGATAAACTCTGAGTCCTTTCTGGATATCTAGTTTTAACTGGTTAGCGAGTCCTTTCTAGGGAGCCTTACTGACCATGTTCTCTTTCTACCCCGCTCATATCTATTTTCCTGCCTAACAATTCCACAGTCAGTAGCTGAACAGGTAGGGAGTTGAGAGCAATCATCATAGGGCAGCTGCAGCCAGGGGTGCGTCCAGGCCACAGGGACTGTAGGAGAAAATAACCTTAAGGGCAGTAAGATAGATGTTTTAATGACACCAGCATGGGCAAATCTTGTCCATCAGTTAGGATGCATGCAAAAGAGTTGTCCTGTTGAGACAGGGATCATGGGCTTAGACAGTAGGGTGAGGGCCTCCAGAAAAAGCAAGGGAAGATATTTACAGTCAGAGCAGTGTAACTACATGCAAGGAAACCCCCCACCAAAACTCTGTGTTAAACATTAGGCTCTAGAGTCATTCTTCAGTGAGATCTGTTGATACTCCCCAGATAAAGAAAAGTAGCCCATGTTATTATTATGCTAATTGTTTGTAATCATGTGTAAGATTCACTTTAGCATGCTAAAAAGGACTTAATATCTCATCAAGGACAAACATCCTAAGGCCACTTTTAACAAGTCCACACCCTAAGCCCTTTATCCATTCCCCAAAATCCTCAACTGCCTATAAATCCCCTAGACAATGCACCACCCTGGACTCTCTTGTCCCCTCCTCGCATGAGCCAAGAGCTCTTTCCTCTCACTTTATTTCTGAATAAAAGCCTCTACCCTGGCTCTCCTACCTTGGGTGTTTGCTAAGTTCATTCTTTGACTCCACAGAGAACATCGGCGTCACTGTGATAGGACAGTGGCAGGAATGTGATCTCATCCTGGTCTAGTGTACCAGACTTTCACCCCCTCCCTGTGGGAGTTAAAGATGGGTCAATATATAGGGCTATGGGAGGTTCATGCACTGGCCATGTAGAACAAAACTTCCCCATAAGATATTCTTTTTTTTTTTTTTTTACAATTTATTTTATTTTAGTATCATTAACCTACAATTACATGAGCAATATTGTGATGATTAAACTACCCCCTTCATCAGGTCCCCATAAGATATTCTTACCTCCCTGACATTTTGGGTACACTACCGTGATCTTTTGGGGCCATGCTGCTGTTACTCCAAGAACACACATGAGGCCAGCTTCCAGTCCTTTCCCCCAATTACCAGAAGGGCCAGCCATCGCTGGTCCATGTGTTGAAATGTGCAAGGCCACGTCCATTCAACAGTGTCTCCAGGGCTTAAGGCAGTAGGGGCTGACAGCAGGATGTTGCTCTGCTGGCCATATCCTGGCTTCAATAACTCTTCTTTGGTTTGCACATACAGTTGTATAGGAGAGGCAGTAGTGTGTGTTAGCATATCCACAGGGCTCAAAACTCCTTTTCAGGGCTTCTCATTCAAACACCATAGTGTTGGGAGAGTTCAGTTTGGAGATGCAGGGAAGTCAGAGTACAAGGTGAGGAAGGAATTTATTAAAGTGAGAGTGTTAGGGAATGACAGAACAGAATAATAAAAGAAGTTCACTGAACTGCTACTCAGAATGAGGAACATCCTAGCTAACTCCTTAGGCCAGTGGCACCTGGTGTGTCCAGTGTTCAATTGGATTTGCATGGCAGGAACTGAGTCCCTACCACTCCAGGATTTGGAGGAGCCACAGAGCACTGGATGGAGTGAGATTATGTTAAGCAAATTTCCTATAGGTAAAGAGAGGAGACTTTCCAGCAGGTTACTAAAGAGCATGACTGTAAGCTGTAGTTCCCAGTCACCTAGGCAATGGTAATTTGCAAGCCTAGATCTGAGCTCTCATCGACCCTCCCTACTTGTCTGAGATAGGACAGAGAGAGTGAAGGTTTGAGCTGAAATCCAGACAATTAGAATGAAAAAACAAAGTAACAAAAGACACTTACCACTGGAAAAGCCCAAGAGACAAAACGTTTGAGCAGTTTATTTAAGGCAAAAAGGAGCACAGTCAGTGAAAGGGGAGTGTGGGCTATCCTAGAGAAGAGGCACCTCTAAGAGATTGGAAAGAAGTCAAAGATGCACTTAGAAAGTGCAGGTGACCTCAGAGAGAGGAACACCTTAGGAAGGCTGAGGGTTCCCTCTTTTATGGATTTTTCAGGAATGTGAGTAAGGGCTGGGGGTACAGACTTGGTAAGTGGTCTCTGAATATTTAAATTTAACTTAAGACAAGAAACTTACTGCTCTGATTTCTCCCTGTGATACCAGTGTCTTGGTCTGGGAGCATATCAAACAAGACAGCCTGCCCAGCCCTCCAAGGTATGCTGAGTTATTGTCTGTTTGCTAAATAGTAAGTTAAGAATATTACTTCTTAACGTCCTGGATTTAAAAATGCAATCTTATCTTCAGGATGGAATCCTTCCTGCCTTTTACTATGTTGTTTACGGCTGGGCCTGCTTGATAAATTAGATACCCAGGCTGTAAGTTCCTTGATCAGGGCTGAAGGAGGAAACACAACATATAGGTAAAGTTAAAAAATTAGTTAGGTCTGCATGATTAACACCATAAAGACATGGGCTATGCAGAGGTACCCTCCTTTATCTGAGGAATATTCAAACATTTCCTGGCCAACTTGCTCCTGGCCTTTTGAGCTTTAACTGATTCACTGATTAACTCTGTTAGTCTTTTGTGGCTTTCTAGTTTTAACTGGTTAACTCTTTGAGTCCCTTGTAGTGGTCATTCCTGGCCTTAATTATCTCTCCCCCCTGCTCATATCTATTTTTCTGCCTTACAGTAGCACTGTCCAAAAATGAACTAACCTGCACCATAGACTATTGGTGTCTGACTTTAGGCCAGATTTTAACAAACCATTGTATATCTTTATCATGCCTGCCCCAATATGGTTTTATGGTACATGAAACTTCTACTTTATTCCTAATTGCTGCACCCATCCTTGTAATGCATGTCCAGTGAAGTGGGTGCATTGATCAGTCTCAATCACCTGCGGCCGGCCACAGGCTGCAAAGAGACACTCTAGGCCCCTCATGGTGGTTTGTTGGTTTACATGACATGCAGGAAAAGCAACCAATAGTCCAGTAGCCATGTCCATACAAGTCATGGCATACTGATATCCTTCTGATACGGGCAGAAGCCCAATATAGTCTATCTGCCACCTGACAAGGGGTATCAGTCCCTTACTATTGGCCCATGTGGCTGCAGGACTTGATGTAAGTCCCTCTTAGAGCACACATGGCACTCCTTCTGGGCTCTGCTGACTTCTTCAAAGGTCAATGGCAAGCCCCACTGATGGGCTCTGGCCCACATTGTCTTTTGCCCCACGTGCAACAAATGCTGGTGTAGCCATTAGGTCACATCAGAGGCAGGCTTTCCTTCTTGCCAACACACCTGGGCCAGTGTGTCTGCTTCATCATTCCCTGGGGATGCCAAAGGCAAATGACCAGTCACATGACATATGGTAACAGTCTTAGTTTTACTAGAGACCCATAGGTCTTGCCACAACTCTTGCCCACAAAGGGGCTGGTGACCAACCATCCAGTCGGCATAATACCATGTTGGTAGCCACAGGGTCAAGCCCCGAAAGATGGCCCAGCTGTCAGTACAGACAACTATAGAGGAGGGCCTCTGGGTGATCACGAGACATACTGCCTGCAACTGAGCCCATTGGCTGCTCTTCCCCTCTCCATCCTCCATTCATATTGTCTCAGTCTTTGGATGATAAGCCACAGCCCTCTACTTTGGGGGCTGCCCATGACTGGAGCCATCTGTATACCAATCATCTCCAGGTATAGGGGCTTTTCCCTCCTGATAAAGACTCTCAGCTTCCAATGGCTCAAAAGCAAGTTCTTCCTGCTTTCCACTGGTTTAGGTCACTGGTCCCAGTAAGTGTTGCTGTTCTCCACTTGAGGGGCTAGTAAAGAGGGCGCTGTAGTCATCCATGCCACACCACTCCATGGCCTTTGGGTCCAGTCTTGCACCCACCCCACAATGGATGTACTGGATCTCTGTTCCTTTCCATAGTTGTGACCAGAATCCAATAGGTTGGTGTGGCTGTTCAAGCCGCTGCCAAAGACCCATCTGTAACCATCATTGGTTACGTGAACATCTAGTTCACAGGGCCTTGATGAGTCCATTACACTCAAGGCCTGTAAAGCCTTGACTGCCCACTTGGCAGCAGTAAAAGCAGCTGCACATGTCTCATCCCAGTCCCACCTGATGCCCTTTTGTACCAACCGGTATAAGGGCTTCAAAATTTGTGCCAAGTGCAGGATAAACACTCTCCAGTAGCCCAAAATCCTCAAAAACTCTTTCTCTTGTAAGACTGCCACAGTGGTGGGGGTAGACAAAGCCTGGACCTTGTCTATAACTGCTTCAGGAATAACTTTAGTTTTACCCAACCAGAAAACGTCCAAGAACTTTACAGACAGACCAGGTCCCTGAACCTTGGTGGTGTTCACAGCCCATCCTTTCTCCTGTAGATGTTGCAACAGTCTAGGCACTGCTCCTTCTAAATCTGAAAGAAAATCAGACGTGAGCATAGTATCATCAATGTAGTGATACGACCACATTGTTTGTGGTTTCTTCCATGTTGCCAAGTCTTGGGCCACAAGTCTGTGACAAATGGTGGGGCTGTGGAGGTATTCCTGTGGAAGGACAGTGAATATCCACTGCCAGCCTTCCCACGTGAAGGCAAACGGTTCCTGACTTTCCTGTGCTATGTCAATAGAGAAGAAAGCATTAGCAAGGTCTACTACATAATGATATGTTCCCAGCTCATGGCTGAGGATGTTCAGAATGTCTGTCTGCAATAGAGGGCATGGCAGCATGCAAAGGGGTTGTGACTTATTCAATAACCCATAGTCCACGGTCATATGCCAGGAGCCATCCAGCTTTCTCACTGGCCACACTGGGGAATTAAAAGGACTGTGGGTGGGCTTTATGATGCCCACCTTCTCCAACTCCTGTAGAGTTTCTCCAGTTTCCTTGTGTCTCCCAGGCAATTTATACTGCTTAATATTTGTCACCCACTGAAGTACAGGCAGAGCAACAGGTGGGTGCTTAGCATGACCCCTCAGAACTGTTTGCCACACGTACCCTAAGTCTGAACTCACCTGCAGTGGTCTGTAACCACAGGCCCTGCAGGATATCTATCCCCAAAATATATTCAGGGATGGGAGAAATGTACACGGTATACTCCTTTGGGGATAAACACCGTATACCCAACCCAATGGGATTTGGGCTTTCTTCACTCTAATTGCCTTACCCCTGTAGCCATCTATCACAGCAAGGGTCCCAGGAAACTGCTCAGGGTTGCTATAAATTAGAGAACACTCAGCTCCTGTGTCCACCAGCGTCAGGACATGTTGTACATTCACAATGGACCAATGAATTACTAATTCTACATGTGGCCTCTGGTCACCATGTCTCCCAAGGTGGGAACCTTTAGCCCTCCCGCAGTTGAACTGTGATCCTCAGTTATCATGCTGTGGGAGGAGGGCTCAGGCGAATCCTGAGTATTGTGCCCCAGCAAGTTTTGTAGTGTCACAGGCCAGGCATGAGGCGTTGACTCTGGTTTCCATGTCCGGGACCTCAGTGGCTGGAAATGCCGCTCTGGCTTTAATTGGTACCATAGTTCTAACAAGATTCTATTGGGCTGCTCATCATGTTTTTTCTTTCACTAACCTGGACTTTATCAAATCAACCCACATCTGGGTCCTTAAGACCTTCACCTCTCCTTTCATTCGTAGCTCATACTTCCTTCCATGCCCTTATTGTTTCAACCTCCCCTAGATCTGCTAACGTATGAGTAGACTCACTTATGTGTTGTTGCCCTACGTGGGGGGGCAAGCATAGTCACGAGGAACCCAAAGAGAGATGTGGGAGCTGTATGCAGCACCAGCTTTCTCATTCCTACTGTGAACACCTCCTCATCAGGGCCCTGGGTGGTCCATATTGTAGATGATATTTTTCATACCCAATCCCTGCATTACCTGTTGGGGCTCTGCACACATTTTCCAGCTAGTGGGTAAGTATGGTAAAGAACCCTGATTAGGCTAAACTGCCCTAATGGCAGCTGTCAGCTAATCCAGAAGTGTCTGATTCCTAAGACATGATGGGCACTTTGAAACCACTGCCAGAAGGAAGAGTGAGTCATCAGGGAAGTTATTCTACTCATTTCAGAACCCAACATAACAATGTTTTCCACCCCCACATCCAAGAGACATAAAAGCCATGTAGGCAGAGATTCCGATGGCTTCTGTTTATACCGGATCCTCATGTCCACCAGCTCATCCTGGGTAGAGGGGAAGATCATGGAGTGCTCCCTTACCTGGGGAGCGGGTGGCTCCTTCTTTTCACTAGCCTGTGGTTGTTTTGTTTTTATTTTTTTCATTACAACTGGGTGAGCCTTTAATACAGGAGTGACTTGTGCCTATGGTGGTGGCCTCAGGAGCAGATAGGCCCTTGGCCCCTCCTCCTCATCCTCACCCCACCCCAGCTCCTCCACCATCTCTGGTGCTGAAGGCACCATTCTTTCCTCTCCCACACCATGGCCTCCTGCAATGGGGCTTCTCCTGTGGCCTCCCCCCTCACTGCTGCTAAGGAATCTTCCAGTAGTGTTACACATTTTGTCGATAACTATCTGTCTTCCTTAAGGGCATCCCAAAGGTCATCACCCAGGTCCTCCGAGCCATGCTGATATCTATGTCTCTCCTGCCAAAGTCCGTCTCTCTGCTTGCTATCCCTCTTGATAATTCTCTTTCTCTTCAATAACCCTCTCTCTCTCCTCAATAACATTTTCCACTATCTCGAGGAAAAAAGACCCTATAATGCCAGACGCTACACAGTCATTCAGGGCCTCTAGCAGCCTTCTATCTCACAAAGGGCTGGCTAATTCTGCAGCTTCCAGTGTCTCCTCCCTTCCCCAGTTCTGGGGAAGGCCCCACTACTCTAAGGGGTGCTTTATCCTAGATCAATTCACCAGGTGCCCCCAAATTGGAAGCCCTACAGATAAGGGGATCCTTGGTCAAGCTGCACCCTCTGCCACTGCCGCCACTGGGGCCTTCCCACTATCCACAATGGCGGTTCCAGGCATCTCCCCACCATCTCCGGAGGCAGCCCATCCAAGGGTTGCACCCATGTAGACAGATTTCAGTTCAGAGGTCCTGCCAACTACCTCCAGGTGTAACTCTGGGAGAAAATCCTGGGGCAAAATACCTTTGAAACTGAAATCAGTTAAAGGGAGAAATAAAGCATAAGAAACCCATTTATTGCTTACAAGCATTTGTCCCATGTCTCTCTCAACCTGGCTGCCACAGCAGAGTAAGAAACTCCACCCTACCTCCATGGTCCTTCACTGGCCCTTGCAGTTATCTACTGATATGGAGATGGGCTACTTCTCTCCACCCCTTGGAAACACCTATTGATGTGGAGATGAACTAAAGCCAGGCAAGACATTCTGGAAATACTGCAATTTTACCCACAAGCTGTAGAACAGTTTGGCAGCATATATCACGAGTCTTAAAAATATGTGGACCATTCCCATTAAAAGGACAAAATGACATGTGCTTTCCTGCTATGAGGCATTGAGGACACAATATCACACAGGTAGTACTCCTTCAGCAATGCATAACCTGAATCTCATTATGAGGAATCTGTCAGATAAAACCAAATCAAGGGAATTTCTTCAACTGGCCTCTTCAAATATCTGGTATTTTTAAAAGATTTGTTATCTGGAAAGACAAAATCTGAGGAACTCTTCCATATTAAAAGAGACTGGAAAGACATCGTAATTACTACAGTGGGTGATATTAGACTGGATCCTGGATCAGGAAAAATTACTACAACGAATATTAGTGAGACATACAGCAAAATTTGTATTTTGGGAAAAAAGCTTGTTCAATTTTCTGAATTTGTACACTCTTATTCTTAGGAAACACATACTAGAGTCATATAATACATCAAAACGATAAAGCAAATAGGGCAAAAAGTTAACTATTAGTGTATCTAGGTGAAGAGAGTTCATGGCACTAGTTCTAGTTCTTACAGCATAGTATAGTTGAAATTTCTTAAAAAGCTATTAATATATATGTGTGATCTTTGACCCATAATTCTACTATGAGTCTATCCTAAAAATAGTTTTCAAAAGTTTTTTGCCTTTATAGTTTGGGAAAAAAATTGGAGCTTGAAGGGAACAAGTGTGGGGGAATTTCTGCCCTAATTTTCTGACTGATTCTTCTAATTGGGTCCTGGGAATGATGCCGAGGATGCACAGGCTCACTCAGAAGAATTGCAAACAAATTATATAGACACTGTAACTTTGGGGGGAATGTATTTTCCCAGCGCAGGGCAAAATACCTTTGAACTGAAACCAGTTAAAAGTGAAAAATAAAATGGGAGAAACTCATTTATTACCTAGAAGCAGTTATCCACTTTTGTTTACCCATGTCTCTCAAGACCCTTCTGCAGAAGAATGGACCCCACCCAACCTCTCTGGTACAGATACCTCCTAGCTAGCCCTAGAATTACTTATTGATACGGAGATGGACTGCTCTCCACCCCTTCGAAACACCTATTAATATGGAGATGCCCTAAGGACAGGAGATAGATTCTGGAAATACTGCAATTTTACCCACAATACTCCAGCCTAAGTGAGCATAACTCCTCCCGAAGAGTTACATATAGAAAGGGGGGAAAAAGAGTAACTTTACAGTGGAGAAACCTGACAAACGCTGCTTCAGCGAGGTGATCTAGCTGCCATCAGGAGTCAAAATTACCAAGTTGACATGAACCCTTGATATTGTTGGGGGAGTGTTGTGTATTTTCCTTGGTTCTTATCCCCGCTGCAACAAAGATTTGAATGGCAGAGACACAGTAACGAAGCAGAGTAAAAGTTTTATTTAAAGTTACTTAAAGAGAGAAAAAGTGCAAATGACCTCATGGAGGAGAGGTGCCCTGAAAGGTTTAAGCTTTATTTAAAGGGAGGAAGTGCACACTTGGAGAAAGGAGAGTGTCAGCCACTGATGCCAGGGTTCTTGTTCACGAAGCCAAAGAATGAGCTTCACAAACACTCAAGGTAGGAGAGCAAGGTACAGGCTTTTATTTAGAGATAGAGTGAAAGGAAAAGCTCCTGGCTCACTCCAGGAGGGGAAAAGAGAGTCCGGGGTGGTGCGTTGTCTAGGGGTTTTATAGGCAGATGAGAATTTTTCGAGAACATGAAAAAAAAGCTTAGGGGTGTGGACTTATTAAGTTGTCCTAGGGTATTTACAAGTAACTTGATACATGTAACTTTCTGCTCTATTGATTTCTCCCTGAGATACCAGTATCTTGGTCTGGGGCATATGAAACAAGTCCACCTGCTCAGCCCCCAAGATGGGCTGAGGTATTGTTTGCTAGAGTAAGTTAAGTGCAAGCTTATCTTTAAGGTGGACTCCTTCTTGCCTTTTACTGTGTTATGGCTGGGCTTGCATGCTTGCTAAATTAGTCTGCCCAATTTGCAAAATCACTTCATCAGATTTGAAGGAGGAAAGACAGCCCATAGGCCTGGGCCTTTTAGCATGTTAAAGTGAATCTTACACATGATTATAAATGATTAGCATAAAATAAACATGTGCTACTCTTCTTTATCTGGGGTATATTAACTGATCTTACTGAAGAATGACTCTAGAGCTGAATGTTTAACACAGAGTTTTAGTAGGGGGTTTCCTTGCATGTAATTACATTGCTCTGACTGCAAATATCCTGCCTTGCTTTTTCCGGAGGCCCTCACCCTACTCTGACTACACCCATGGTTCCTGTCTCACTACCTCATAGAAGAGGAGTGCTGAAAGGTTGAGATAAAATTTTAAGGCTACATGCTTAGAAAGTGCAGGCAGCCTCAGAGAGGAAAAAGTTGGGAAACAGTTTTATTACAGTTACGCACTTAGAAGGTGCTGGTGACCTCAAAGAGAGGAGCGCTCTGAAAGGTTTAGCGGCTGGACTTTTATAGGCAGTTGAAGATTTTCAGGAATGCGAAAGGGGCCAGTTGCGGACTGGCCAAAGTGTCCCAGAATGTTCATTTTTGTTAAGACATTAAGTTTCTTTTTTTTTTTTTTTAACTTAACACAAGAAATATACTGCTTTGATTCCTTTCCAGGATATCAGCTTCTGTCTGGAAGTATATCAATCAATACCGTCTTCCCTGCCTTCAAGGTGGGCTGAGCCACTGTCTGTTTGATTAAAATGAAATATTAGCTTTAAGATAGAATTCTTCCTGAATAAGTTGGGCAGTTTAGCAGGTGCTAAAGTAAATCTTAGAATTGTATATTCTAGTTGACGCAGTTAAAACATAGGCTATGCTGAGATACTTTTCTTTATTTAGGGAGTATTCAAACTTCTAGGTCAAATTGCTGCTGGCCTTCTGAGCTATTTTTAACTGGTTAACTCTTGGAATCCCTTCTAGTGGGTTTCACTGGCCTTATTCTCTTTCAACCGGCTCATGTCTACTTTCCTGCCCAAGAATATGATGTGGTGAAATTGCACTTTACTTCTGTGGTCTTTGTGGGTAAAATGAACATTTCCAGAATCTCTCACCTGGCTTTAGTTCATCTCCATGTCAATAGATGTTTCTAAGGGGTGGAGAGAAGTAGTATCTCCATATCAGTAGATAATTACAAGGGCAAGCAAGGGATTATCTGAACTGTAGAGGTTGGATGGATCTTGCTCTGCTGCAGCAGTGGGTGAAGAGAGACACGGGAGGACTGCTTGTAAGCAATTAATGGGTTCCTTGAACTTTATTTCTCCCTTTGACTGATTTCGGTTTCAAAGGTATTTTGCCCTGGGATCTTCCCCCAGGAGTTACAGTCTTCCTACCAAAATCCATAACCCCAGACTAATGATGAGAGAAATTCCAAGAGATGCATCCTGTAACATACCTAACCAGGAGACATGACCACTAAATGAAGTATCCTGGATAGGATCCTGGCAGCGAAAGGGGGCATTAGGTTAAAACTAGGGAAATACATATAAATTCCGGACTTAGTCAATATATCACTGAATAATTATAACAAATGTACCATACTAATGTAAGATGTTAATAATAAACTGCGTGCGAGGGGGAGAAAGGTGTAAGAGAGCTCTGTTCTATCACTTAGTTTTTTTATAAATGAAAACTATTCTAAAAATAAAATCTAGTAACAAATAATAGAGTGATGAGTTTGCTTCCACTGAGGCCAGGGAAGTAAAATTACAAATCCTGGTTTTGGTATAAATAAAACAGTTAAACTTAAACTACCACAAAAGCCTAAGGCTGGAGAAACCTACGCAGCTTGGCTCCTGACGCCTGAACTCGTAACGTTGCAGCCTCGGTGAGGAGCACGCCTTCGGAAACAGCTCGCCAGTCACGCGCCACAGTAGAAAGGGCACGGGTAGGGCCGCCCGCGCACGACCCCGAAAGTGGGGCGGGACTTCCTGGGCAACGGGCTTCCCATTGGCTGAGGTCTCCACAGGGCGGTGAAGCCATGGCAGGAACCGGAAGCAGGGTATAAAGCTAAGGAAGCCGCGCCTGTCGCGGCCCTTCTCAGCTTCTTCCTAGCGCACCTTTGGATCTTCCCCCGGCCACTCACCGGCACAGCGGCGCTTTCGCCATGGCCCTCAGCGATGCTGACGTGCAGAAGCAGGTGAGGCCCGGGGTGGGGGCTGCAGCCGGCTCCGGGGAGTGTCCGCGGGTCGGGCGCTGCCTCCGGGGGCGCGGCCACGGGCTCCGACCTGCTCCGCTGCACCGCCTCCGCGAAGGCCGCCCCTGGGCTCCCCCGGCTGTACCTGCCTTACCCGTGTTCGCTCTTCCGGTTGGACCGGAGTTGAAAAGGATTGAAAACGTCCTTTTCCCTTGATTTTAACCCGAGGGAGGGGTTCACAGCACAGAAGAGGAGCGCTGAGCGGGGAGAGCTGCTTCCAGCGCTGTCTGGAGGCTGTTTCCTTCACGCACTGCGGCTGTCATCTCGGTGGGGTCTCCTCCGTGTGGCAAATGGAGCGGCCGGTGTCCCGCCGGTCCGCACGTCAGTGCCCGTGTGTCAGTAATGACGTAGCACTCCTTTACATTTCTGAGTCCCAGCGCCTCTCGGTGTTTAGCACAAAGCAGGAGCCATGGTTTATGGAAAAATCTGTTTTGGAAGTCTTGAACCTACGTCATTTTTGAAGGTGTATAATCCGGCCTGAGAAGCTCTAGCTTCTTAATGTGCCATACCTTCAAGTTTTTAATAGTTAGGAATGTTATAATGTGAAAATCTCAGAAGAATATAGTGATGTTGATAGACCTATGACTAATAGAAGTGGTCACCGTTTGTCCTGCCAGTAGATACTCCGAAACCAGGGAACTTGAATTTAGTGGTCATGTGGCCAGTAGGCTTTCCAGATAAGGAAGCTTAAGGCTGCAATTTAGTCTCCTGGTAGTTAAGAGAACTAAGTCTACTTCTTGTTGAAGTACTAGGAAAATTCTCTGACTAAAGCTCACTCACTGGCTTATGAATCTTCTTGAATGAGCAATAAAATGTTTTTTCCTTGGATGTTTCCATTTTCTTGAAAATGTCTAGGATTTCGTTCTTACCCTAATATGCAGTAAGAAGAGTAGTGTGTTTCTTTATTTCAGTGGTTCTTGTGCCAGTCGCAAAAGGGAAATAGGGTTAAAAAAATAGGCTCTCTGGAGAAGTTTATGAAATCTTAAAATATTCTTAATAGAACTGTGGGGTTTTTTTGAACGTTCATCCCTGCTGCTTCTGATTTTTACTATAGGAAAACTTGATGCAGTGGAGAAGAGCGCCCCTCACATAGTCTAGTAGGCACAATTACAGTACCAGTCTCTTCTTCCCCCATCCTCCCCCCACCCTCACCTTGTTGTAATATATTGAAGACAGACCTCCCCAGGAAAAATATGAAGGTAAAGCAGTGTATTTCCTTGGAATAAAGACCAAAACCATTTTTTTTCTGTAAATTTGAAAGAGTGAGGAAACCCAGTATCTGTACCTTTTTACAGTATGTGAAGAGCCATTACGGTAGTGCTTTGTTCCCGGTATTCTCGACAGTGAGTAGGCCCACTGCCAAGCGCGTAGTAGGTGCTCATAGATCCTGATTCCCTGACTTCTTTTTCATCGTATTAAAATATTTGTATATATTTACTTTTTTTGGTCTGGGGAGTAGGGTCATTTATTTCATCAAATTTTCAAAGGACTCTGACTCCAAAAAACTTAAACCCAGAGGGTGAGAAGGAAGAAGAAAAGTGTATTTAAAGGCCAAATTTTTCTGTCTTAGGAGTGGAGTTAAGTCCTGAGGGAATGACTATTTCTCTTGAGGCTCTTAAGACAGAATATGATCGTGTTGATTGTAAACAGGCTTTTCTGACCGGGGTTGAAATTAGTGTATTTTGCTCTAGGCTGTGCTGATCTAGTTAAATCTGGTATCAGAGGGTCCACCATGAGTGATAAAGGGAGATAATACCGGTTTCTGTTAGGGCTCACCTCTAGAGGCCAAATGGGTCTTGTTGCATTTATAAACACCTGTTATGATTACTGTATTTGGTTAAACTACTTTTAAAATTCCAGAGTGAGTTTAGTGAGGCTTCAAACTCAACTTGTGTAGATGATCCCATTTCTTTCTGTGAACACACAAACACACACACAAATAAATCTGGGGGGGGTCACAGTGATTTTACATTATATCTCTAGATTGGGTACCCCAGATCTTTGAAAGCTTGAGATTTTATAAATATTAATTTGTAAAATAAGCTTTAATTACTATGATTATTTTGGCTGTTCAAGAGTAGGGTACCTCCTAAGAATTTTGATAAAAAATAAATCTTCTCTTCTAGAACCATACTATGTGTTTTCCTTTGATGCCAGAGGTTGTATTCTTAACTCATTTTTTTAAAAAATTGTATAGAACAACAAAATTTACCATCTTAACCATTTTTTAAGTGTACAGTTCAGTGATGTTAAGTATATTTACATTATTGTGAAACAAAATTTTTGTACAACTGTGAATACCTTAGATTTATGATACCTTTGTGTTACTTGGAGAAGCTGGAAATTATTTCCAGGTGGTTAAGCTCCAGAACATACTGGGGTGACCTCAGAAGCCTTGAGACTCCCAACAGATTCTCCTCATTGACAAATGTTTATTGAGCACCCACAGTGGTGGCAGTTGTTCCATGTTCTGGGGTTACACTGGTGTAAAAGGGAAGATCCCATTATTCATGGAGCTTACCTTTAAGTGGGAGAATTAATAAACAAAATGAACTAATAACCTGGAGGTTACCAACCTAGAGGTTGCTAATGTTAAAAATTCATGATTCCTTTCAGGTAGAGACCCTGTGAAATGAAACTGCCAGTGAATTGGATTAGCTGTGTTCCTTGTATATTCTATTGGGTATGTTTTACATCTGCCAGGAGAGACAGTACCTCATTTATGAGTATAAATTGGATCAGTCACCCAAAGCCCCATTCAGAAAACTTTGATGGACTTTATTCTCCAATTGTAGCCAGAGATCTAAAGCCCTTTAACTAGTACCAAGCTTTATAGTTTAGTGGAGGACAGGGACAAGTGTGCTAACAATTATGAATATGTGTTTAGGTAGAGGAAATGCAGAGGCACATAGGAGAGTGGTTCAGGAGGATTTTCCAAAGGAGATGACGATTGAGCAAATTGAGACCTGAGAAGTTAGCTAGGTGAGGGTGGAGGGAAGAGTGTTCCAGTGAAAGAAGCTGCCTGTTTGAATCTTGGAAGTGAGAGAGTGGTGAACTTAAAGGGCTGAGAAGCTGGCATAAGTTTAGTTTGCAGCAGTGACGAAGTGGCAGAGGGGCAGGTGAGTGGTGAAGGTTGTGACTCCTGTGCTGCTGGTAAGGTGAGGGTTGTGCACCTTCTAAAATCTTTGCAATGTATCACAAAAGGGTACTGGAATACACGATGAGATAGCACTTTTAAAGGGATTTTTCATTTCAGTAGAATCAATTAGAGGGGGACAAGACTTGGGGCAGGGAGACAAATTTAGAAGCTGTTGGAATATTTCAGCTGAGATGATAGTGCAGACTGAAATTGAAACTATGAGACAAATGAAAGGACTATTAAAAGAGAATTGGAAGGACTGGTGATGGATTGGATGGGAGGACTGAGGTGCATGGAAGAGGCAAAGTGTGCTAATCCTCAGGGTGGATCAAAAAGAGGTAGTGGTGAGAATGGGTAGCAGTTCATTATTGAAAATGTGGAGTTTAGGTCATTGTGAGTAGGATCTCTGGAGAAGAGCTTTTGAGGAGGCACAGGAGGAGCATGGCCCCAAAGGAGAATGAAAAGGAAGTCATAGAGCACAGGGAAGACTGTTAAAGAAGGGAGGGTTGGTCAGCATATCAAGAGATGCTGAAAGATCAAAATAAGATAAGGCCAAGGTTTAAGAGCTGAGAGATTGTTGTCATTTTGTTTATGACAGTAATTTCAGTGGAGTGAAAGGGATAGAAGTCAGATTGAAGTGTGTTGAGAGTAGGAGGTAAAGTTGAAAGATAGTTTTTTTGATACATTTTATTAGAGATGGAGAAGAAAAGAGGTGCCAGCTGAGGTGGGTATGAGGTTGAGAGGCTATATCCTCAGTCCTCCCTCTCCCATGGATTCCAAGTTCCCTGAGAGTAGGGCAATGTCCTATTTACCTGTGCTATTGAATATTGCATCTGGTTCATTTGCTAGAGCAAATCTCAGATTGTCAATTACTTGAGGACAGAAATGATCTCATCCTGTACACAGTCCCTGGCATGTAATAGCATTCAATAAGTGATTGTTAAATGAATCAGAAAAGATACCTGTTTTCTTGTTATATTCAAAAATAAAATGGAGTGAGGATTAAAGATGACGGCGTGAGAGGCTTCCTCCTAAAACCGCATATAAAACAAAAATATAATTAATACATCTAATCCTGAAAGAGCAACAGGAGAGAGGACTGCGCCAGACTGCATACACCTGGAGAAAAGAGCAGACCTCACAGAACAGGGTAACCTACCAAAGCTGTGGCTTGACAGGACCCAAGCCCTTCCCCCACCCCAGCTCACTGGCAGGAGGAAGAGAAACCAAGCAGGGAGGGGGTGGAGGCCTGGGACTGCTGAATACCTAACTCCAGAGATCTGCTCTGGGAGCACAAACATACAATTCATGGTGCTTGCATGATACTCTCATGAATATGGAGTTGGAAAGCTAAGACAGGCAGAATTCCTGGAGAGACTGAGATTCCAGCCACTTGTGGAAAGTAGGGATCGGTATCCAGCTGCTCTGGGACAAAAGAAAGGTTGTCAGTCTGAGAGACTCCCTAGCAAGAAAGCCCTTAGCAAGAGGGCTGCTAAAGGGGCAAGGATTGCACAGAACTTACTGCTCAGGAGAGAGGACAGGTAGACAAAATTGTCCAGGCACACTCTGCCCAGCAGGTTGGGAGCTTTGCCATATGCACTCTCATATTTAAGGAGGAAAAAGAAATATTCCTCCTTAGATGATCTTCAGGTGCTCCAGCTCCCTGGCTGGCTACACAGCTCCAAGGACCCCTCCATGATACGCAGCCTACTGCGCCTTTCTCCCGCCAGCCCCACCTGGCTCTCAGACTGGCAAACCCTGCCCTGGCGTTACGCCAGCCAGGGGGAAGATATGCCTACAGCAACTACAAACCCAAACCATAGAGGCTTATACCTGTGTGCTCAGCCTACTGGTTCATGGTGTGGAGACAGGCATAGCAGCCGAGTAGCAGGAAACAGCTCTTTCCTCCCTCAGGCACTAATACCACTCCCCTGCGACCCCCGACATTGCTTCAGCAGCTGAGCAGCTCCAGAGTAGAGCTTCTGGGCAGAGAGGGCGCCATATACAAATATGAAACGCCAAAGGAATCTAGTCCACAGTAAAATTATTAATACCACTCCTGAGAAAGATTTAAATGACATCGATATCATGACTCTTACTGAAAGGGAGGTCAAAATAAAAATCATTAACATGCTCATGGAGGTACGGAAAAATATTCAAGAACTCAGGAATGAATTCTGGTCGGAGAGCAATCATTGAAGAGCACAATGGATGGTATTAAAAGCAGATTGGATACAGTGGAGGAAACGATAAATGAAATAGAAATTACAGAAGAGGAATACAAAGAAGGTGAGGCACAGAGAGAAAAAAGGATCTCTAAGAATGAAAGAATATTGAGAGAACTGTGTGACCAATCCAAATGGAGCAATATTCGCATTACAGGGGAACCGGAAGAAGAAGAGAGAGAAAAAGGGATAGAAAGTGTCTTTGAGGAGGTAATTGCTGAAAACTTCCCCAATCTGGGGAAGGAGATAGTCTCTCAGGCCATGGAGATGCACAGATCTCCCAACACGAGGGATCCAAGGAAGACAACACCAAGATATATAGTAATTAAAATGGCAAAAATCAAGGATAAGGACAGACTATTAAAAGCAGCCAGAGAGAGAAATAAGATCATGTACAAAGGAAAGCCCAGCAGGCTATCATCAGACTTTTCAACAGAAACCTTACAGGCCAGAAGGGAGTGGCATGATGTATTCAATGCAATGAAGCAGAAGGGCCTTGAACCAAGATTACGTTATCTGGGAAGATTATCATTTAAATTTGAAGGAGGGATTAAACAATTCCCAGATAAAAGCTGAGAGAATTTCCCTCCCACAAACCATCTCTACAGTGTATTTTGGAGGGACTGCTATAGATGGAAGTGTTCCTAAGGTTTAATAGCTGTCGCCACAGGTAAAAAAAACCACATTAAAGAAAGTAGAACAGCTAATTACTAAGCAAATGCAAAAATTAAAATAACTATCTCCAAAGTCAGTCAAGGAATACACAAAGAGTACAGAATATGATACCTAATATATAAAGAATCTAGGAGGAAGAAAAAGGAGAAAGAAAAAAGAATGTTTAGATTGTGTTTGAAATAGCATATTAAGTGACTTAATTAGACTCTTAGATAGTAAGGAAGTTAACCTTGAACCTTTGGTAACCACGAATCTAAAGCGTGCAATGCCGATAAATATACACACATCGATAATCACCCTAAATATAAATGGACTGAGTGCACCAATCAAAAGACATAGAGTCATTGAATGGATAAAAAAACAAGACCCATCTATATGCTGCCTACAAGAGACTCACTTTAAAACCAAAGACATACACACACTAAAAGTGAAGGGATGGAAAAAGATATTTCATGCAACTAATAGGGAGAAAAAAACAGGAATTGCAGTACTTGTATCACACAAAATAGACTTCAAAACACAAAGTCACAAAAGACAAAAAAGGACATTACATAATGATAAAAAGGTCAATCCAACAAGAAGATATAACCATTATAAATATCTATGCGCCCAACACAGGAGCACTTACATATGTGAAACAAATACTAACAGAATTAAAAGGAGAAATAGAGTGCAATGCATTTATTCTAGGAGACTTCAACACTACACTCACTCTGAAGGACAGATCAATCAGACAGAAAATAGGTAAGGAGACAGAGGCACTGAGCAACACAGTAGAACAGATGGACCTAACAGACATGTCTAGAACTCTATACCCAA
This sequence comes from Phataginus tricuspis, assembly GCA_029783875.1. Taxonomy (NCBI): domain Eukaryota; kingdom Metazoa; phylum Chordata; class Mammalia; order Pholidota; family Manidae; genus Phataginus; species Phataginus tricuspis. The sequence goes on from JAQQAC010003801.1 coordinate 756,832, forward strand.
AAGCAGCAGAATACACATTCTTCTCAAGTGCACATGGAACATTTTCAAGAATAGATCATATACTAGGCCACAAAAAGAACCTCGGTAAATTCAAAAAGATTGAAATTGTACCAACCAGTTTCTCAGACCACAGTGGTATGAAACTGGAAATAAATTACGCAAAGAAAATGAAAAATCCCACAAACACGTGGAGGCTTTATAGCATGCTCCTGAATAACCAATGCATCAATGACCAGATAAAAACAGATCAAGCAATATACAGAGACAAATGACAACAATAATTCAACACCACAAAATCTGTGGGACACAGCGAAGGCCGTGTTAAGAGGAAAGTATATTTTAATACAGGCCTACCTCTGGAAAGAAGAACAATCCCATATGAGCAGTCTAAACTGACAATTAACGAAACTAGAAAAAGAAGAACAAATGAGACCCAAAGTCAGTAGGAGGGACATAATAAAGATTAGAGCAGAAATAAGTAAAATCGAAAAGAATAAAAAAACAGAAAGGATCAACGAAAGCAAGAGCTAGTTCTTCGAGAAAATAAACAAGATAGATAAACCCCTAGCCAGACTTACCAAGAAAAAAAGAGTCTACTCCCATAAACAGAATCAGAAATGAGAAAGGAAAAATCACTACAGACACCACAAAAATCCAAATAATTATGAGAGAATACTATGAAAAATTGTATGCTAACAAACTGGATAACCTAGGAGAAATGGACACAACTTTCTAGGAAAATACAACCTTCCAAGGCTGCCCCTGAAAGAAACAGAAAATCTGAACAGACCAGTTACCAGCAGCGAAATTGAACTGGTAATCAAAAACCTACCTAAGAACAAAACACCTGGCCCAGATGGCTTCACCGCTCAATTTTATCAAACATTTAGTGAAGACGGAATACCCATCCTACTTAACATTTTCCAAGAAGTAGAAGAGGGAATACTCCAACCTCATTCTATGAGGCCAGCATCACTCTAATATCAAAACTGGGCATAGACACCACAAAAAAGAAAATTACAGACCAATATCCCTGATGCACATAGATGCAAAAATACTCAACAAAATATTAGCAAACCGAATTCAAAAATACATCAAAAGGATCATACACCATGATCAAGTAGGATTTATTCCAGGGATGCAAGGATGGTGCAATATTTGAAAATCCATCAGCATCATCCACCACATCAACAAAAAGAAGAACAAAAAGCACATGATCATCTCCATAGATGTTGAAAAAGCATTTGACAAAATTCACGCATTCATGATAAAAACTCTCAACAAAATGGAAATAGAGGGCAAGTACCTCGACATAATAAAGGCCATATATGACAAACCCACAGCCAATATTATACTTAACAGCGAGAAGCTGAAAGGTTTTCCTTTACGATCAGTAGCAAGAAAAGGATGCCCACTCTCCCCACTTCTATTCAACATAGTACTGGAGGTCCTAGCCTCAGCAATCAGACAACACAAAGAAATAAACGGCATCCAGATTGGCAAGGAACAAGTTAAGCTTTCCCTGTTCACAGACGACATGATATTGTACATAAAAAACCCTAAAGAATCCACTCCAAAACTAGTAGATCTAATATCTGAATTCAGCAAAGTTGCAGGATACAGAATTAATATGCAGAAGTCTGTGTTCTTCCTATACACTAACAGTGACCTAGCAGAGAAATCAGAAAACAATTCCATTCACAGTTGCATCAAAAAGAATAAAATACTTAGGAATAAACCTAACCAAGGAAGTGAAAGACCTATACTGGAAACTCCAAGACACTCATGAGAGAAATTAAAGAAGATACCAATAAATGGAGACTAGAGAGCCCATAAACCCAACCATATATGGTCAATTAATATATGATAAAGGAGCCATGGACATACAATGGGGAAGGGACAGCCTCTTCAACAGGTGGTGTTGGCAAAACTGGACAGTTACATGCAAGAAAATGAAACTGGATTATTTTTTAACCCTATACACAAAAGTAAACTCGAAATGGATCAAGAACCTGAATGTAAGTTATGAAACCATAAAACTCCTAGAAGACAACATAATCAAAAATCTCCTGAATATAAGCATGAGCAACTTCTTCCTGGACGCATCTCCTCCAGCAAGGGAAACAACAGCAAAAATGAACTCATGTGACTACATCAAACTAAAAAGTTTCTGTATGGCAAAGAACACCATCAACTGAACAAAAAGGCATCCCACTGTATGGGAGAACATATTTGTGAATGACATATCCGACAGGGGGTTAACATCCAAAATATATAAAGAACTTACACGTCTCAACACCCAAAAAGCAAATAACCCAATTAAAAAAATGGGCAGAGGATATGAGGAGAGAGTTCTCCAAAGAAGAAATTCAGATGGCCAACAGACACATGAAAAGATGTTCCACATCACTAATCATCAGGGAAATGCAAATTAAAACCACAATGAGATATCACCTCACAGCAGTAAGGATGGCCACCATTCAAAAGACTAAGAACAACACATGCTGCTGATGAGGGTGCAGAGAAAGGGGATCCCTTCTACACTGCTGGTGGGAATGTAAGGTAGGTCAACCATTGTGGAAAGCAGTATGGAGGTTTCTCAAAAAACTCAAAATAGAAATACTATTTGACCCGGGAATCCCACTGCTTGGAATTTACCCAAAGAATACAACTTCTCAGATTCAAAAAGACATACGCACCCCTATGTTTATTGCAGCAGTTTTTACAGTAGCCAAGATATGGAAGCAACCTAAGTGTCCATCAGTAGATGAATGGATAAAGATGATGTGGTACATATGCACAATGGAGTACTTTTCATCCATAAAAAAGAAACAAATCCTATCATTTACATAAACATGGATGGAGCTGGAGAATATTATGCTCAGTGAAATAAGCCAGGTGGAGAAAGACAGGTGCCAAATGATTTCCCTCATTTGTGGAGTATTACAAAAAAGCAAAACTGAAGGAACAAAATAGTAGCAGACTCAGAGACTTCAAGAAGGAACTAGTGGTTACCAAAGGGAGGAGTGTGGGAGGGCAGATTAGGGAAGGTGGGAGAAGGGGATTGAGGGGTATTTTGTTTAGTACACATTGTGTGTGGGATCACACGGAAAACAGTGTAGCACAGAGAAGGCGAATAGTCAAACTGTGGCATCTTACTACACCCAAGGACAGTGACTGCTTTGGGGTATAGGTGAGGTCTTGATAATATGGGTAAATGCAGTAACCACATTGTTTTTTCATGTGAAACCTTCATAAGAGTGTATTTGAATAATACGTTAATAAAAAAAGTAATATTAAGTGATCTTTTTCCTTACAGATTAAGCATATGATGGCTTTTATTGAACAAGAAGCCAATGAGAAAGCAGAAGAAATCGATGCAAAGGTGCGTTTTCATTTTCTATGTTGAAGAAGTTATCAACATTTCATATTGTTTTTCTTTGCAAAACAGCAATAGTGAAAATGTCTAGTAATGCATTACATAGGACTAATAAAGAATATCTCTTATCTTTAACATTAAAAATAAATTTTCCTTTCTAAAATTCTGATTACTAATAAGCATCCTGAAATTTTGTGGTGGGGAGTAGAAAAGTAATAGCTGAATTAATTTTTTTATAGAATAGAAAATTTATACATTTAGCATTTATGGCTAATTATGATAGTTGGTTAAGAGATGTAGTATTTGTTTGCTATTTTATTAATTTGTGTTTGTTGCCAAAAAAAAAAATAGTTGGGAAGTGCATAAGATAAAATGAAAGTCATGTTCCATCACAAAGGTGACCCTTGGTCAGTATTTAGAAATTTTATAGATATTTCCAGTTGCATATTGTGTATACACAGTATATCAAATTGTTCTTCTTACTAGGTGTCATAATAGGCCAGAATATATAGTCTAATTTTATTTTTGTTGTCCTTTTAATTTATACCACAATGATATTATTTACCAGTTAGAGCCTTAAAATTGCATGTGCCTGGTACTCTAGGAGTAAAACTCTGATGCTTTGAACTGTTTGAGTAACTTGCAGTTTAAGGAAAGAAGGCTATTTTCCCTACCACTTGTGTATCTGTTGATAGTGTGTTGTTTAGTATTGTTTTGATCATCATAGGAGCACTTAAATTTTATATGATTAGTTCCCTTATCTCACTCTGGGACAAATATAGAAATCCCATTTTAGCTTATAAGTGCATTCCTGTTGAAAGCTGTCTTCTCTTGTGTACCACCATGAACTTATTTCCTATGATAGGTACAGAAAAAAGCTGATAGGCAATTATTTTAGAACATGAAAGCTCAAGAGCCTGTGCCAGGCAATGAACATCTGAATCAGCATGTTCAGCTAACTTTTTCAAAAGCATAATTTATTACTGCTTCCAAATCATGGACATCTGATGCAGTACTAAGATAACCTTTTTAAAAAGTAACTGCTCAGTAAGTTGCACTAATAGAACCAGTAACTTAAATTTATGTAGTTTGTAATTTTAGAAAGACTTAGATTTATCGTGCTTATTTGACCTATAAGGAGGGAATACTATTTTTATATTTGCTTTATGAGAGGAGAGAAGACACTAAGACTGAGATTACTTCACTATATTTTTTAGGCAGTAACCCAGATCTTCTAAACTCCAAATTCTGTGTTCTTTTCACTAGCCCTCTAATAAGCAAATAGATTAAATTCAGAATACATGATAATTTTTTTTCATGTACAGACTCTTCTGATTTTATCACATGTAACTTTATTGCTGAGTACTGTTATCCTTGATCAGATTTTTAGTCTTCTGGCTCATCATTTATGATGAAAACCACTCTTGAATAATCCAGAAGTAATCTTTGAAGACAAGTCATAATGAATTTCCTGTTTTAGATACATGGATAAGGTGATTATAAGCAAGTACCCATGGTCACCAGCTGCTTAAATAAAACTGTCAAAATCTGGTGTAATGAATTAGTAATAATTAATTCCTTGATAGGCAGAAGAAGAGTTCAATATTGAGAAAGGTCGTCTTGTGCAAACCCAAAGACTGAAGATAATGGAATACTATGAGAAGAAAGAAAAGCAGATTGAGCAGCAGAAGAAAATGTAAGTAGATATAATCAATCACAGTAGTAAACTAAAGAACCATAAGAGAATCATGGGAGAAGAGACAGAGCAGGTGCTTTGGAGTCAGGCTTTGGAGTGGACCATGTCCTGCTTACCTGACCTTGGGCAAGTTGCTTGATTTCTCTTTCCTTATTAGTGAAAATGGAAGCCCCACAGGATTACTGAAAGATACAATTGCAATAGCATATATGAAAGTGCTTGCCACTTGGTGAGCACTCAGTAAATACATGTCTTTGAAAAGCAAAATAAGTTGGTAGAAACCACCTAGTGCGGTTCTCCTTGGGGTATGTACAAAGAGAAGTATTTGCACATGCATAGGCAGCTGTATATTTCTCTTCAGTTCTTGTTATTAGGCTGTACTGATACTATTTTTCCATACTTCTCACAGTCAGATGTCCAATTTGATGAATCAAGCAAGGCTCAAAGTTCTCAGAGCCAGAGATGACCTTATTGCTGTGAGTATTTATTTAGTTCTTATTAGTTACAAAATTACAAAACGTTTATTCATTTGCCTATTGCAGAGAATTCACTAACAGTTAATTGAACTGGATGTTTTTTGGAGAGAAAATATTTGGTCAGCAAATTATTATATTAGGTATTGTAATAAATATAAAAATGAATAAGATACATGCCCTTTATTCAGTGACCCTCTGATCTAACACCACATAAACTCTCCTGAGTCATATAGCACGTGATAAATGGACTCTGTATCTGCAGGTGATAGGGAATCCAGTAAAGCTAGAATGGTAGGATGGAGTTAATGAAAGGCCATGAGTGCAAGGCCAAAGAGCTTCACCTGTTTTCAATAGAAAGCTGTTGAAGTTTTTATTTTATGAGGACTATCATAAATAGGAGTCATAGTATGAATGCCCAGGCTGAATTTAGTGGGGAAAAGGTTACACAAGAAAAAGATTTGGGAAGTGTTACCATCCAAGGAAGAGGGCAGGACCTACAGAAACATGTCGCTTAGTTGAGAAAGCCTAAAGGAATTTGAATTAGATTCAGAAAGGTATTTGAATTATATCAAGGATGCCCGCTGTTTCCACTATTATTCATTGTTAATGCAGAGGCCCTAGATTCCTTATAAAATAGAGAAATAAGAGCTATATAAATAGTGGGAACAAGAAATCATTTTCATAATTTGCAGGTATAATTGTCTACACAGAAAATACAGCATCTGAAAATATTAACTAGTAATTCAAAAAATGACTGGCTACAAAGAGAACATACAGAAATTACTAGTTTTTCTATATGCCAGCAGTAACAATTAGTAAGTAAAATAAAAACTGTATCCCTTTATAATAGCTACAAAAGTTATTAGAAATAAATGACAGTGAATAAGACCTACATGAAAAAGCTGTAAAGCTAGAAATATATAAAACTTGAATAAATGGAATATGTACCATTTTCCTAGATGGTCGAAGAAGTAAGATGTCAGTTCTTATTAAATGAATCTGGTATGGTGGTAGGGAGTGTTAACACATTTCACGGGACGATGTTTGAAACATTGACTATTGATTGATTCATCTTCGTCTTCCAAGTCCATCTAAATACAGTGTCCAGCCTGGCTAACTTAGAAGAATGGTGGTTTTGTTAACAAAATGGGAAGTTAAGAGGGCATGCTTTTTTTTTTTTTAATAAACAATTACATGAGCAATATTATGGTTACTAGACTCCCCCTATTATCAAGTCCCCACCACATACCCATTGCAGTCATTGTCCATCACTATAGTAGGATGTTATAGAATCACTAATTGTCTTCTCTGTGTTATACTACCTTCTCCATATCCCCCCACCCCACCCCCACCCCCACCCCCACTACATTATGTGTGCTAATTGTAATAGTCCTTTTTCCCCCTTATCCCTCCCTCCCCACCCATCTTCCCCAGTCCCTTTCCCTTTAGTAACTGTTAGTCCATTCTTGGGTTCTGTGAGTCTGCTGCTGTATTGTTCCTTCAGTTTTTTCTTTGTTCTTACACTCCACATATGAGTGAAATCATTTGGTACTTGTGTTTCTCCGCCTGGCTTATTTCACTGAGCATAATACCCTCTAGCTCCATGAGGACATGCTTTTTTAAGAAAAATAACCAGATGACTTTGGACATATTTGAGGGGCCAGGAAACCTCCAGATGGAAATGTCAGTCAGGATGTTAAGTATGAGGACTGATATTCAGGCCATATAGGGATGCTTTATTAACAAAACTTATATAATAGTTCAAATTTGAGTGCTTGTAAATTCCAGGAAATGTGGGAAAATAGAAAATCTGTTGCTAAATTACCTTGTGACATGGGAATAGTTCATCCTCTATGAAGTGCGGAAGACTAGAGAGCTTTTTTTGGAAGTGTTAATTGCAAAATACTAATAGCTCAGGGCAAGTGCTACCTGGCATCTCAGTGAAATGGGAATTTCACTAATCAAAGTTGATTTCCCTTCCAGGGGATTCAGATTCCTTTAGCAATCTGAATTGACTGACCTAATTTATAAGCTGCTCTTAGAATAATGGTATGTGCTTTAGGGAAGGTGATTTCTTATGGAAGAACTTAGAATGACTTTAAATTTCAGCTCTACCATCTTAGTCTGAGTAAATTATTTGTGACCCTCAATTTCCTCTTAGATATATTACAGTACTTCGGTCAAGGGCTCTTTTTTTTTTTTTTTTTAATATTTTCAGTTGATGGTTTTTTTTTTTTTACAATTTATTTTATTTTCGTATCATTAACCTACAATTACATGAGCAATATTGTGATGATTAAACTACCCCCTTCATCAGGTCCCCCCCACCAACCCTATTACAGTCACTGTCCATCAGTGTAGTGAAATGAGAATCACTACCTGTCTTCTCTGAGCTGTACAGTCCCCCCCGTGCCCCCCCACCCTATGTCTGCCAATCCAAGGGCTCTTTTTTAAAACACAGTTTTCAAGTCATTGAAAAATCAAACTTTTACCCAATTATATGCACATAATTTAAAGGATAAGATCTGCAAGGCTTATAACAAAAGTTATCCAATTGAATTATCCCTTATCCAGTTGAAACAGAGTTCCTGTGAGGATTAAATGGAATAACACATTTAAATCCTACAGCTTAACATTTGGCACACAGTGTCTATTTAAGGAATGTTGGTTTCCTCTCCCCTTCCTGTTTCCTCCATTGGTAACCCTTTATTCTCATAACAGGCCTGGGTAGTTCAGGTGCTCAGGAAGCTCCTTGACCATGAGTTGCTTCTTTGATATTTATGCCTGTAGCAAAAAAGTGACAATTGTGACAGCTACTGTGTAGGTGCTATTTTTTGTACAGTTTGAGAGTTCAGAGCATAAAACTTAAAATAGCAGCATTCCTAAATATGAGTGCCAAGGGCTATAATACATATTGTTAAATGTCATAATCTTGACTGTTTAATAGGTTTTAGTAATTAGGATTTGTGTCTGGTCTATCTTTTTTATGCATCCTTTTCAAAGATTAGTGATCCTGAGAAAGAACATCTAGTACATCATAGAAACGCTTTTGTTGGTATGTCCTCTGCTGCTGCACTTGTCTTAGATCCCATACTTAGGTTTTGTAACCAGATATAAACAACCCAGTGGTTTAATAGATTTGACTTCACTTCTAAGTAAAATTATATTTTTTCTTGTTATTTTTTGTTTGACCTAATTTTTTATCTACTTATTTATACTTTTTGTTCTAACCTATTTTTAAAACTTGAAAACTTTTATTATAGTCTTCTAAGCTGCTTTAAATCATTTTTAATATATAAAGAATGACTGGTTTGGCTTTTTAGAGGGAGATTTTTGGTGTCATGGGTAAGAAAACTTGATATCCTAAAATTCAGATTAATCTATGAAATAACTTGAATTCTTCCATGGTGAGCATGATTCTAAGTACTGGGGATATAATAAAATCAAGTCCTTCTCTTTGTGAAAGTTAACACCCAGGTGGATTGGGTATGAGGACATGCTTTTTTAAGAAAAATAACCAGATCACTTTTGGACACTTTTGGACATTGTGGGTTTTTTTTTTTATATATATAATTTATTTTGGTATAATTAATCTACAATTACATGTGCAATATTATGGTTATTAAACTACCCCCTTTCATTAGGTCCCCCCCACCAACCCCATTACAGTCACTGTCCATCAGCATAGTGAGATGCTATAGAATCACTACTTGTCTTCTCTGAGTTGTACAGCCCTCCCCGTGCCCCCACAACATTACATCTGCTAATCGTAATGCCACTTTTTCCCCCTTGTCCCTCCCTTCCCGCCCATCCTCTCCAGTCCCTTTCCCTTTGGTAACTATTAGTCCATTCTTGGGTTCTGTGAGTCTGCTGCTGTTTTGTTCCTTCAGTTTTTTTTCTTTGTTCTTATACTCCACATATGAGTGAAATCATTTGATACTTGTCTTTTTCGGCATGGCTTATTTCACTGAGCATAATACCCTCTAGCTCCATCCATATTGTTACAAATGGTAGGATTTGTTTTCTTCTTATGGCTGAATAATATTCCATTGTGTATATGTACCACGTCTTTATCCATTCATCTACTGATGGACACTTAGGTGGCTTCCATTTCTCGGCTATTGTAAATAGTACTACGATAAACATAGGGGTGCATCTGTCTTTTTCAAATTGGGCTGCTGCATTCATAGGGTAAATTCCTAGGAGTGGGATTCCTGGGTCAAATGGTATTTCTATTTTGAGTTTTTTGAGGAACCTCCATACTGCTTTCCACAATGGTTGAACTAATTTGCATTCCCACCAGCAGTGTAGGAGGGTTCCCTTTTCTCCACATCCTCGCCAACATTTGTTGTTGTTTGTGTTTTGGATGTTGGCCATCCTCACTGGTGTGAGGTGATATCTCATTGTGGTTTTAATCTGCATTTCTCTGATGATTAGCGATGTGGAGTGGACATTGTGGTTTTAAAAAATACAACAAAAATCTGTGTTTGCTTTTTATTGTACTTTCTATATTTTCCACTTTTTAAATACCAGTTCTTTTCAACTTTTTTCCTTCTCTTTAGAATATTCAATTGTTTTACACTTCATTAACATCTCTCATCAGTGATTTTCAAATTTTGAGGGAGAGGGTATAGAAAATGCAGTGGTAGGGAATGAATGAATATGTTTTGCTTTTTATTTGGAAAAGATTCAACTTCATATAGTGTTTCAAAGTACAGTTACTCATCATTTTCTTCAAGAGATGGGCTATAAGGGAAAGGGTTACATTTCCTAACTTTGAAACAAAAAGCAGCAGTTCTAGGTCATATGACAGGTCTTCCCCCAATCTAGTGGCCCCAGAGTAGTCAGTGAGTTTGTCTGCTCACCTCTAAAGTTGTCACAGAGTTATCTGTTTTGGTTCATACTTGGTCTTTTAGTTTTTATTGTTCCATGCTCAAGTATATTAGCTGGGTTCCCTGAGGCAGTAAGCGCTTTGAATTTCACATTATGCTTACACTTGTCCTGTATTGTACTAGGCCCCATAAGAATCTGCAGTCTAACTGGATCTAGACAAGGAAATGTATTCTCTACTGCAGCCTTACAAAATTGGGCATTAGCTAGGAGATAGAGAGAGTAGCATGAACAAAACAGGGTAGAATTGGCCACCCATGCAGGAGATGGAGTGGTCTGGTAGAGAGAGGAGTGGCAGGAGGTGAGGCCAGGACCTTGGGGATCACTTGGAAGAGCCCTGAGTGCCTGCTGAAGAACATGGAATGCAACCTTTGGCTGGTTGTTTGATGGGCACAGAAGTCACCTGGAGGGCCTTGTTCAAATCTAGGCTTCCAGCCCCATGTCCAGAGACTTGTACATTCTGGTCCGGAAGTGCGACTGTGAGCTTAGGTTTACACTGGAGCAGAGGACTGGCGACAGCGGAATGGAAACATGGCGGTGTGGCTGACCCAGCAGGTCAGGACTAGAAAAGCTCAAACCACAGCAGCCATGAAGATGAGAGAAGGCAAGAGCCCCGTTCCACAGGGGTCTGTAGGACTTGGTGCTGGGTGAGTGAAGAGGAATCAGGAAGGATTTCAGGGTTACTGGGTTAGACAGCTGGATGAGGTTCAGAAATACAGGAGGAGGAGCGAGAGAGGAGTGATGGTAAATGTCAGAGTTGGAATTGCCACGGGGTCCAGGTGGACAGGTCTGAGTCAGGCCTAGGAGAGGCCTGGGACTTTCACGTGGACGGCACCAAGTCCCACGTAGAGTATGAGTGTAGTCACAGGCCCAGGAAACAAACTAAGGATCATCAGAGTTTGTAAGCAGGAAAATAAGAGCTTGCTAAGGAAAGGCTGGGTGATATGGCCATGCTGGAGAGTACCGAGAAACTCCGGAAGCAGAAAATGTGAAAAACGAAAGGTAATCTAGTACAGTACCCCGTGTTTCAGGAGGCAGCCCAGCAGTCTTTGGATTTGGCAACTGAGGCCCATTCCTGACTTCATCTGGATCGGTTCATTGGGTGGGTGAGGCAGAAAGTCAGTGTGGCAGCTGGAAGTGAGCAGTGAATGTGCAAGGAGGCACTAGAGGCTGTGTGTGTGGTGCCTCACGAAGCTGGGCTCTGTGATGAGATGTCGAGGCCAAGTATCATATGAGTACAATATGGGTACAGTCTACAGCTGGAACCTTCATTGTTCTAATTTGTAAGGAGAATTCTGTGAAAATAAGCATAATTTCAGTTGTTAAACATTTGTTTTTAGCTCACTGCCAATTTTAACATCTTGCCATCAGGTGATTACAGTTTAGTGAACCAAAGTAAATAAGAGTCTTGGAAGGGCAAGAAAACGACTCTGAAATGACATAGCAAGCGGGGCCACACATACAGGCACACACATACTTTATTTAGATGGCTCTTGCTACTTTATTTTTTATTTATTTTTATTATTATATCATTAATATAAAATCACATTAGCAAAATTGTGGTTACTAGATTCCCCCATTATCAAATCCCCACCACATACTCCACTACAGTCATTGTGCATCAGCATAGGAAGATGCTATAGAGTCACTACTTGTCTTCTCTGTGTTATACTGCCTTCCCTGTGCCCCCTCCCCTACATTATGCATGCTAATCATAATGCTGCTTAAACCCCTTATCCTTCCATCCCCATCCACCCTCCCCAGTCCCTTTCCTTTTCCCTTTCCCTTTGGTAAATGTTAGTCCATTCTTGGGTTCTGTGAGTCTGCCGCTGTTTTGTTCCTTTAGTTTTTCCTTTGTTCTTATACTCCACAGATGAGTGAAATCATTTGGTACTTGACCTTCCCAACCTGGCTTATTTCACTGAGCATAATACTCTCTAGCTCCATCCATGTTGTTTGCAAATGGTAGGATTTGTTTTCTTCCTATGGCTGAATAATATTCCATTGTGTATATATATGTACCACCTCTTCTTTATCCATTCATCTACTGATGGACACTTAGGTGCTTCCATTTCTTGGCTATTGTAAATAGTGTTGTGATAAACATAGGGGTGCATATGTCTTTATCAAACTGAGCTGCTATATTGAGTATTTTTGCATCTATATGCATCAGGGATATTGGTCTGTAGTTTTCTTTTTTTGTGATGTCTTTGCCCAGTTTTGGTATTAGAGTGATGCTGGCCTCATAGAATGAGTTTGGAAGTATTCCTTCTTCTACTCCTTGAAAAACTTTAAGGAGGATAGGTAAGTAGGTCTTCACTAAATGTTTGATAAAATTCAGCAGTGAAGCCATCTGGTGCAGGCATTTTGTTCTTAGGTACGTTTATAATTACCACTTCAATTTCGTTGTTGGTAATTGGTCTGTTCAGATTTTCTGTTTCTGGGTCAGCCTTGGAAGATTGTATTTTCTTAGAAAATTGTCCATTCCTTCTAGGTTATCCGGTTTGTTAGCATACAATTTTTCATAATATTCTCTCATAGTTCTTTGTATTTCTGTGGTGTCTGTAGTGATTTTTCCTTTCTCATTTCTGATTCTGTTTATGTGAGTAGACTCTTTTTTTTCTTGGTAAGTCTGGCTAGGGGTTTATCTATCTTGTTTATTTTCTCGAAGAACCAGCTCTTGCTTTCGTTGATCCTTTCTGTTGTTTTATTCTTTTCGATTTTATTTATTTCTGCTCTAATCTTTATTATGTCCTTCCTTCTACTGACTTTGGGCCTCATTTGTTCTTCTTTTTCTATTTTTGTTAATTGTCAGTTTAGATTGATCATATGGGATTGTTCTTCTTTCCAGAGGTAGGCCTGTATTAAAATATACTTTCCTCTTAACACGGCCTTCACTGTGTCCACAGATTTCGCAGTGTTGAGTTATTGTTGTCATTTGTCTCCATATATTGCTTGATCTTTGTTTTTATTTGGTCATTGATGCATTGGTTATTTAGGAGCATGCTATGAAGCCTCCATGTGTTTGTGGGATTTTTCATTTTCTTTGCATAATTTATTTCTAGTTTCATACCTTTGTGGTCTGAGAAACTGGTTGGTACAATTTCAATCTTTTTGAATTTACCAAGGCTCTTTTTGCAGCCTAGTATATGATCTATTCTTGAAAATGTTCCATGTGCACTTGAGAAGAATGTGTATTCTGCTGCTTTTGGGTGTAGAGTTCTGTAGGTGTCTGTTAGGTCCATCTGTTCTAATGTGTTGTTCAGTGCCTCTGTCTCCTTACTTATTTTCTGTCTGGTTGATCTGTCCTTCAGAGTGAGTAGTGTGTTGAAGTCTCCTAGAATGAATGCATGGCGTTCTATTTCCCCTTTTAATTCGGTTAGTATTTGTTTCACATGTGTAGGAGCTCCTGTGTTGGGTGTATAGATATTTATAATGGTTATATCTTCTTGTTGGATTGACCGTTTTGTCATTATGTAATGTCCTTTGTCTTTTGTGACTTTCTTTGTTTTGAAGTCTATTTTGTGTGATACAAGTATTGCAACTCCTGGAGCTTTTTTCTCACTATTAGTTGCATGAAATGTCTTTTTCCATCCCCTCACTTTTAGTGTGTGTCTGTCTTTGGATTTAAAGTGAGTCTCTTGTAGGCAGCATATAGATGGGTCTTGTTTTTTTATCCATTCTGTGACTCTATGTGTTTTGATTGGTGCATTCAGTGCATTTACATTTAGGGTGATTATAGATAGGTATGTACTTATTAGCATTGCAGGGTTCAGATATGTGGTTACCAAAGGTTCAAGGTTAACCTCCTTACTATCTAAGAGTTTAACTTAAGTCACTTAATGTGCTATTACAAACACAATGTAAAGGTTCCTTTTTTGTTTTTCCCTCCTCCTTTTTTTTCCTCCTCCATTCTTTATATATTAGGTATCATATTTTGTACTGTTTCTCTATCCGTTAATGACTTTGGGGATAGTTAATTTAGTTTTGCATTTGCTTAGTAGTTAGCTGTTCTACTTTCTTTACTCTGGTTTTATTACCTCTGGTGAGAGCTATTAAACCTTAGGAACACTTCCATCTATAGCAATCCCTCCAAAATACACTGTAGAGACGGTTAGTGGGAGAGAAATTCTCTCAGCTTTTGCTTATCTGGAAATAGTTTAATCCCTCCTTCAAATTTAAATGATAATCTTGCTGGATAAAGTAATCTTGGTTCAAGGCCCTTCTGCTTCATTGAATTAAATACATCATGCCACTGCCTTCTGGCCTGTAAGGTTTCTGTTGAGAAGTCTTATGATAGCCTGATGGGCTTTCCTTTGTATGTGATCTTATTTCTCTCTCTGGCTGCTTTTAACAGTCTGTCCTTATCCTTGATCTTTGCCATTTTAATTACTATATGTCTTGGTGTTGTCTTCCTTGGTTCCCTTGTGTTAGGAGATCTGTGCACCTCCATGGCCTGAGAGACTATCTCCTTCCCCATATTGGGGAAGTTTTCAGCAGTCACTTCCTCAAAGACATTTTCCATCCCTTTTTCTCTCTCTTCTTCTTCCGGTTCCCCTGTAATGCGAATATTGTTCCGTTTGGATTGGTCACACAGTTCTCTCAGTATTCTTTCATTCTTAGAGATCCTTTTTTCTCTCTGTGCCTCAGCTACTTTATATTCCTCTTCTGTAGTTTCTGTTTCATTTATTGTCTCCTCCACCGTATCCAATCTGCTTTTAATACTGTCCATTGTGCTCTTCAATGATTGGATCTCTGACCATAATTCATTCCTGAGTTCTTGAATATCTTTCTGTACCTCCATGAGCATGTTAATGATTTTTATTTTGAACTCCCTTTCAGGGAGAGTCATGAGGTCAATATCATTTAAATCTTTCTCAGGAGTTGTATTCATAATTTTACTCTGGACCAGGTTCCTTTGACGTTTCATATTTGTGTATGGCGCCCTCTAGTGCCCAGAAGCTCTACTCTCTGGAGCTGCTCAGCCCCTGAAGCAATGTCGGGGGTCGCAGGGTAGTGGTATTGGTGCCTGGGGGGAGGAAAGAGCTGTTTCCTGCTTCGCGGCTGCTATGCCTGTCTCCACTGTCTTTCCCGGTTTGCAAGCCCAGTGGGGCTGGCCAGATAACAAGCATAGTAGGCTTCCTATCACGGAAGGGGTCCTTGGAGCTGGGTAGGGAGTCAGGGAGCTGGAGCATCTGAAGATCGGGACAGCTCCCAACCTGCTAGGCAGAGTGCAGTGCACCCAGGCAATTTTGTCTACCTGTCTTTTCCCCTGAGGAGTAAGCTCTGTGTAATCTGTGCACCTTTAGCAGCTCTCTTGCTAAGGGCTTCTTTGTTAGGAAGTCTCTCAGAGTCTTCGCTTTTCTTTTGTCCCAGAGCAGCTGGATATGGATCCCTGCTTTCCACAGGCAGCTGGAATCTTAGTCTCTTCAGGAATTCTGACTGTTGTAGCTTTCCAACCCCCTAATTATGAGAGTATCATGCAAGCACTATGAAATGTGTGTTTGTGCTCACAGAGCAGATCTCTGGAGTTAGGTATTCAGCAGTCCCAGTTCTCCACTTCCTCCCTGCTCTGTTCCTCCTCCTTCCACCAGTGAGCTGGGGTCAGGGAAGGGCTTGGATCCCATCGGGCCAAAGCTTTAGTACATTATCCTGTTCCGTGAGGTCTGCTCTTGTCTCCAGATGTGTGCAGTTTGGTGCAGTCCTTTTTCCTATTGCTCTTTCAAGAGTAGTTGTATTAGTTATATTTTCGTATTATATGCAGTGTTTGGAGGAAGCCTCTGTCTCTCGTCTCACGCTGCCATCTTTTATCCTTGGTTTCAGCTTTCTCAGCCAGAATTCATTCTGACTTTGCACATCCTTTGCTGGAGTTTTAGGTGGTGGTAAAACTCCTCAGGTACCCGTTTTTCATAGTGGATTACTGGCTAGTATGCTCTTTACAAGTTGACTTTATTTAGTTTTACTGTCTTTGAGAAAGCTATTTCCATGCTTTACTGTCCAGCCCTGTTTGCTTGGCCAGTGTTGACTGGTTGTTTTCAGCACTAAGAGGAAAACAAATGCTTGAGGAATCTCATGGTGAGGGGGGCTGAGACTGCTTTTAGCAAGATGTCTAAGTAATCATGCTTTTAAGTCTTTGTACCCATAAAGTGGCTAGATTTCAAAGGCCCACAACTTCTTATCAGACTGTTAGGGTTTAATTAACCCTTCTAGGGGTTAGGGTATTCTGATGGACACCTAAAACTAGGGATTGACTTTTTTTGATCCCCTCTTAGTAGTTTTGCGGTTAGTAAAAGAAATTACAGTTCTAGCAATGTTCTACCCAGTTTCTTTTTAACCCTCAGAAATTAATTTTCTCAACTTTTTTTCTTTATCTTTTTTAAATACTTATTCTTCCTTTGAACTTAACGAAGATCTTCTTCACAGTGCTCGCCATCACTTCTCCTAGTTTCTGACCTAACTCAGAATTACAACCCTGTCTTCAGAGTCCAGATCTTTATGAGGCAATTAGTTATTCCTTAAGTGTTTCTTGCTGTGCTGGTTTAGTCTGCTTTGTGCAGAATCTGTTTGAGAACAACTGTTGCCATGGGGGGCATTTTGAAGCTCAACTTTCTCTTGAGTTTTTAGGGCAAGAAAAATCCTAAAGTTAATTACACTTGAGATGGAGAAAAGGGTAATGTCCTTGTAGTTCCCTTAGTAGACCCCGTCAGCAGCAGTTCCAAAGGAAGACCTCTGTGAGCTTAGTTAGGGCTGAAAGCTGGGGTCAATAAGAAGCAGAAATGGAGCCAGTCTAACCCAAGCATCAAGGTGATCCCACCTGTGGGGAAGAGATTGACTGCCCTCTAACACATATTTAGAAGAAAAGTGATTGTTTGCTTGGACATTTTTTTGTTAAGCTTTAAAAGTACTTTGTTTTTTTTCGGTAACAAGACAAGAATGCCTACTCTTCCCAATTTTATTCAACATAGTTCTGGAGGTCCTAGCCACAGCAATCAGACAACACAAAGAAATAAAAGGCATCCAGATTGGTAAGGAAGAAGTCAAACTGTCTCTGTTTGCAGATGACATGATAATGTACATAAAAAACCCTAAAGAATCCACTCCAAAACTACTAGAACTAATATCTGAATTCAGCAAAGCTGTGGGATACCAAATTAATACACAGAAATCTGCTCATTCCTATACACTAATGGTGAACTAGGAGAAAGAGAAATCAGGAAAACAGTTCCATTCACAATTGTATCAAAAAGAATAAAATACCTAGGAATAAACCTAACCAAGGAAATGAAAGACCTATACCATGAAAACTACAAGACACTCTTAAGAGAAATTAAAGAGTATACCAGTAAATGGAAACTCATCCATGCTCTTGGCTAGGAAGAGTTAATATTGTCAAAATGGCCATCCTGCGTAAAGCAATTTACAGATTTAGTGCAATCCTTATCAAAATACCAACAGCATTCTTCAATGAACTAGAGCAAATAGTTCTAAAATTCATATGGAATGACAAAAGACCACGAATAGCCAAAGTAATCCTGACAACGAAGAATAAAGCAGGGGGAATTACGCTCCCTGACTTCAAGCTCTACTACAAAACCACAGTAATCAAGACAATTTGGTACTGGCACAAGAACAGACCCATAGACCAGTGGAACAGAATAGAGAACCTAGCTATAAACCCAACCATATAAGGTCAGTTAATATGCGATAAAGGAGCCATGGATATACAATGGGGAAAAGACAGCCTCGTTGAACAGCGGGTGCTGGCAAAAGGACTGGACAGCTACATGTAAGAGAATGAAACTGGATTACTGTCTAACCGTATACGCAAAAGTAAACTCAAAATGCGTCAAAGACTTGAATGTAAGTCATGAAACCATGAAACTCTTAGAAAAAAACATAGGCAAAAATCTCTTGGACAGAAACATGAGCAACTTCTTCATCAACCTATCTCCCCAGGCAAGGGAAACAAAAGCAAAAATGAACAAATGGGACTATGTCAAGTTGAAAAGCTTCTGTACAGCAAAGGACACCATCAGTAGAACAAAAAGACATCCTACAGTATGGGAGAATATATTCATAAATGACATATCCGATAAGGGGTTGACATCCAAAATATATAAAGAGCTCATCCACCTGAACAAACAGAAAGCAAATAAGCCAATTAAAAAATGGGCAGAGGGGACTTCTGGGAAGATGGCGACGTGAACAGACCGGCAGAAAAATTCCTCCCAACATTATATTTATTCACGGAAATACAGCAAATACAACTATCCCTAAAAGAGAGACCAGAATACACAGGAAAGTGCACAGCGTACAGGTACACCTGAGAGAACTTGGCAGCCTGTGAGGCGGACGGGATATGGAGCCGCAACCCGGCGGGACCAAGCGCTCCTCCCCCCCAGAGCTCCAGCGGTCAGACACTCCGGAGAGAGGACTCGGCACACGGCGAGGCGGGACGGAGCCGCGACCCAGCAAGACCCGAGCGCTCCTCCACCCCAGCACTCCAGCGAGAGTCCCTGCAAGGCGGGTAAGATACGGAGCTGCGACCCGGCGGGACTGAGCGCTCCTCTCCCCCAGTGCTCCAGCGGGAGGAGAGGATTCAGAGCTGGGAGGGAGTGGAAGTCTGTGCTGGGAGCGCCGACACACAGCCTGCGGTGTAGCGCAGATTGGAGAGACAGAGGGCACAGGGTCCGAGCCGGGAACGTGCAAGTTGCCCGCGGCAGGCTCCAGGAAGGAAAAAGAAAGGAAATAAAAGGGAGGAAAAGTATGCGCTCTTTCTCAGCGGTCTTAAAGAGACAGGAGCTCATCAGAGGGGCCGGATAGCCCCGCAAACTGAGCCCAGCACGCTGGGAGTCCTGGGGAGCTTTGGACCCCTTAGGTGGCGACTGGGAAAGGGTGGCTGCGATTAAGACCCCCACAGAGATCAACAGCTTCCCATTCGTTCCCGACCCAGCCAGAGCTATAAAGGGCCTTGCGGAGCAGGGAGGCCATGGCTCTGGAATAGAGGAGCAACAGCGCCACCTACAGCATTCACACAGAACCGACTCTCAGTGGCTTTTTTTTTTCCTTTTAGTTATTGTTTTTTCTCCCCTTTCTTTTCCTTTTTTTCTTTCCCTCTCTCTCAACAGCCTCCCATTCATTCTCACCCCAGCCACAGCTTTAAAGGGCCGTGTGGAGTGACGTGGCCACGGCTCTGCAATAGTGGAGCAATAGCGCCACCTACAGCATTCACACAGAAACTACCCCCAGTGGGCGTTTTGTTTTTTTTTGTTTTTTTTTTGTTTGTTTGTTTTTGTTTTCTTTTATCTGTTGCTGCTTTTTCTTTCTCTTTCTTTTCTTTTCCTTTCTCTCTCTCTCTTTTTACTTTTTTTATTAGTAGAAGTATTTTTTTTCTCTTTGTTTTCTTTTTTTCTTTTCTCTCCTGTCTTCTCTTTCCTTTTTAAAGTCATAAAGAGCCCAGCGGAAATACGTGACAACTACCAACAACTAATTCTATAGTCATGAGAAGATAGAGGAATATGATACAGACAAAGCTTCAGACAAACACCACCCCAAAGAGAGAATCTGAAGGAATCTACATGTATAGTCTTCCAGAAAAAGAATTCAGAATAAAAGTCATAGCCATGCTGACGGATCTACAGAAAAATCTGCAAGAGCTGAGGGAGGAAGTGAGGGAAGTGAGGAAAGACAATGCAGAAATGAGACAAGCCATCGACGGGCTCAACAGCAGGTTGAATCAGGTTCAAGACACGATCAAGGAATTGCAAGACAGGGACCAGGAATATAAAGAAGCTGAGGCAGAGAGAGATAAAAGGATCTCTAAGAATGAAAGAATATTAAGAGAACTATGTGACCAATCCAAACGGAACAATATTCGCATTATAGGAGTACCAGAGGAAGAAGAGAGAGAAAAAGGGATAGAAAGTGTCTTTGAAGAAATAATTGCTGAAAACTTCCCCACGCTGGGGAAGGAAATAGTCTCGCAGTCCACGGAAGCCCACAGATCTCCCAACACAAGGGACCCAAGGAAGACAACACCAAGACACATAATAATCAAGATGGCAAAGATCAAAGATAAGGACAGAGTATAAAAGGCAGCTAGAGAGAGAGAAAAGATCACCTACAAAGGAAAACCCACCAGACTGTCATCAGACTTCTCAACAGAAACCTTACAGGCCAGAAGACAATGGCATGATATATTTAACGTAATGAAACAGAAGGGCTTCGAACCAAGAATATTGTATCCAGCATGATTATCATTTAAATATGACGGAGGGATTAAACAATTTCAAGACAAAAGAAAGTTGAGAGAGTTTGCCTCCCATAAACCACCACTACAGGATATCTTAAACCAACTGCTCTAGAGGCAAACACCCCTAAGGCTAAAAAGATGTCACCAGAGAAAATAAAATCATAGCAAAGAAAGCAGACCATCCAAATACCAACTAAAGGCAAAGAATAAAACACCTAATGTATAAAGAAAGGAGGAGGAAGAATAGGAAGGGAGAGATAAAGAAACATCAGACGGCGTTCACAATAACTTAACAAGAAAGTTAAGTTAGATTGTCAGATAGTAAAGAAGCAACCCTTGAAACTTTGGAAACCACAAATCTAAACCCAGCAATGCCAATAAGTACATATCTATCAATAATCACCCTAAATGTAAATGGACTGAATGCACCAATCAAAAGACACAGAGTAACAGAGTGGATAAAAAAGCAAGACCCATCTATATGCTGCTTACAAGAGACTCACCTCAAACCCAAAGACATACACAGACTAAAAGTGAAGGGATAGAAAAAGATATTTCATGCAAACAACAAAGAGAAAAAAGCAGGTGTTGCAGTACTTGTGTCAGACAAAATAGACTTCAAAACGAAGAAAGTAGCAAGAGATAAAGACGGACATTACATAATGATAAAGGGGTCAGTCCAACAAGTAGATAGAACCATTATAAACATATATGCACCCAACACAGGGGTGCCAACATATGTGAAACAAATACTAACAGAATTGAAGGAGGAAATAGAAAGCAATGCATTCATTTTAGGAGACTTCAACACACCACTCACTCCAAAGGATAGATCAACCAGGCAGAGAATAAGTAAAGACACAGAGGCACTGAACAACACACTAGAACAGATGGACCTAACAGATATCCACAGAACTCTGCACCCAAAAAAAGCAGGATACACAATCTTCTCAAGTGCACATGGAACATTTTCAAGAATAGACCACATACTAGGCCACAAAAAGAAGCTCAGTAAATTAAAAAATATTGAAATCCTACCAACCAACTTCTCAGATCACAAAGGTATAAAACTAGAAATAAATTTCAGAAAGAAATCAAAAAGGCTCACAAATACATGGAGACTTAACAACATTCTCCTAAGGAATCAATGGGTTAACGACTAATTCAAAACAGAATTCAAAGAATATATGGAGACTAATGACAACAACAACACAAAGCCACAACTTCTGTGGGACGCAGCGAAGGCAGTCTTAAGAGGAAAGTACATTGCAATCCAGGCCCATTTAAAGAAGGAAGAACATTCCCAAATGAACAGTCTAAGGACACAATTACTGAAATTGGAAAAAGAAGAACAAATAAGGCCCAAAGATACCAGAAGGAGAGACATAATAAAGATCAGAGAAGAAATAAATAAAATTGAGAAGAATAAAACAATAGAAAAAAATCAATGAAACCAAGAGCTGGTTCTTTGAAAAAATAAACAACATAGATGATCCCCTAGTCAGACTCATTAAGAGAAAAAGAGATTCTACACACATAAACAGAATCAGAAATGAGAAAGGAAAAATAACGATGGACCCCACAGAAATACAAAGAATTATAAGAGAATATTACGAGCATGTATATGCTAACAAGCTGGAAAACCTAGAAGAAATGGACAACCTCTTAGAAAAATACAGCCTTCCAAGACTCACCAAGCAGGAAACAGAAAAACTAAACAGACCAATCACCAGCAACTAAATTGAATCGGTAATCAAAAAACTACCCAAGAACAAAACCCCCGGACCTGGTGGATTCACCTCTGAATTCTACCAGACATATAGAGAAGAAATAACACCCATTCTCGTTAAAGTTTTCCAAAAAATAGAAGAGGAGGGAATACTTCCAGACTCTTTCTATGAAGCCAGCATCACTCTAATACCAAAACTGGGCAAAGACCTCACTAAAAAAGAAAATTACAGACCAATATCCCTGATGAACGTAGATGCAAAAATACTCAACAAAATATTAGCAAACCGAATTCAAAAATACATGAAGAGGATCATACACCATGATCAAGTGGGATTCATCCCAGGGATGCAAGGATGGTACAACATTCGAAAATCCATCAACATCATCCACCCCATCAATAAAAAGAAGAACAAAAACCACATGATCATCTCCATAGATGCTGAAAAAGCATTTGACAAAATTCAGCATCCATTTTTGATTAAAATTCTCAACAGAATGGGTATAGATGGCAAGTACCTCAACATCATAAAGGCTATATATGACAAACCCACAGCTAACATCATACTTAATAGCGAGCAGCTGAAAGCTTTTCATGTAAGATCGGAAACAAGAGAGGGGTGCCCACTCTCTCTCCACTGTTATTCAACATAGTACTGGAGGTCCTAGCCATGGCAATCAGACAAAACAAAGACATACAAGGCATCCAGATTGGTAAAGAAGAAGTCAAATTGTCACTATTTGCAGATGATATGGTAGTGTATATAAAAAACCCTAAAGACTCCACTCCAAAACTACTAGAACTAATATCTGAATTCAGCAAAGTTGCAGGATATAAAATTAACACACAGAAATCTGTTGCTTTCCCATACACTAATGATGAACTAACAGAAAGAGAAATCAGAAAAACAATTCCATTCACAATTGCATCTAAAAGAATAAAATACCTAGGAATAAACCTAACGAAGGAAGTGAAAGACCTATACCCTGAAAACTACAAGGCACTCCTAGGAGAAATTAAGGAAGACACTAACAAATGGAAATGCATCCCATGCTCTTGGCTAGGAAGAATCAATATTGTCAAAATGGCTGTACTACCTAAATCAATCTACAGATTCAATGCAATCCCTATCAAACTACCAACAGCTTTCTTCAATGAACTGGAACAAATAATTCTAAAATTCATATGGAACCACAAAAGACCCTGAATAGCCAAAGCAATCCTTAGAAGGAGGAATCAAACAGGGGGAATTACGCTCCCTGACTTCAAGCTCTACTACAAAGCCACAGTAATCAAGACAATTTGGTACTGGCACAAAAACAGACCCACAGACCCGTGGAACAGAATAGAAAATCCAAACATTAACCCAAACACCTACAGTCAATTAATATTTGATAAAGGAGCCCTGGATATACAATGGGGAGAGGACAGCCTCTTCAACAGCTGGTGTTGGAAAAACTGGACAGCTACATGTAAGAGAATGAAACTGGACTACTGTCTAGCCCCATACACAAAGGTAAACTCACGGTGGATCAAAGAGCTGAATGTAAATCATGAAACCATAAAACTCTTGGAAAAAAACATAGGCAAAAATCTCTTGGACATAAACATGAGCGACTTCTTCATGAACATATCCCCCCGGGCAAGGGAAACAAAAGCAAAAATGAACAAATGGGACTATATCAAGTCGAAAAGCTTCTGTACAGCAAAGGACACCATTAGTAGAACAAAAAGACATCCTACAATATGGGAAAATATATTCATAAATGATGTATGTGATAAGGGGTTGACATTCAAAATATACAAAAAACTCACGCACCTTAACAAACAAAAAGCAAATAACCCCATCACAATATTCCTCATGTAATTGTAGGTTAATGATACTAAAATAAAATAAATTGTAAAAAAAAAAAAAAAAAGCAAATAACCCAATTAAGAAATGGGCACAGAACATGAATAGACACTTCTCTAAAGACGAAATTCAGATGGCCAACAGGCACATGAAAAAATGCTCCACATCGCTAATCATCAGAGAAATGCAGATGAAAACCACAATGAGATATCACCTCACACCAGTGAGGATGGCCAACATCCAAAACACAAACAACAACAAATGTTGGCGAGGATGTGGAGAAAAGGGAACCCTCCTTCACTGCTGGTGGGAATGCAAATTAGTTCAACCATTGTGGAAAGCAGTATGGAGGTTCTTCAAAAAACTCAAAATAGAAATACCATTTGACCCAGGAATTCCACACCTAGGAATTTACCCTAAGAATGTAGCAGCGCAGTTTGATAAAGATGTATGCATCCCTATGTTTATCACAGCACTATTTACAATAGGCAAGGAATGGAAGCAGATTAAGTGTCCATCAGTAGATGAGTGGATAAAGAAGATGTGGTACATATACACAATGGAATATTATTCAGCCGTAGGAAGAAAACAAATCCTACCATTTGCAACAACATGGATGGAGCTAGAGGATATTATGCTCAGGGAAATAAGCCAGGTGGAGAAAGACAAGTATCAAATGATTTCACTCATCTGTGGAGTATAAGAACAAAGGAAAAACCGAGGAACAAAATAGCAGCAGACTGACAGATCCCAAGAATGGACTGACAGTTACTAACGGGAAAGGGACTGGGGAGGATGGGTGGGTAGGGAGGGACAAGGGGGGAAAAGTGGCATTACGATTAGCAGATGTAGTGCAGCAGCCGGGGACACGGGAAAGGCAGTATTTATAGAGAACACAAGTAATGACTCTATAGCATCTTACTATGCTGGTGGACAGTGACTGTAGTTCCGTATGTGGGGGTGACTTGATATAGGGGTCTAGTAACCATAATGTTCAAGTAATTGTACATTAACGATATCAAAATAAAAAAATTAAAATTAATATTAAAAAATGAAAAAAAATTAGAGTACTTGGTTTTGCTTGATAGGTAAATTTAGCAGTGCTTGCCTGCTAACTTGTTTGTTTCAGGCTTTCAAGCGGTAATATTTTTCTGTGAATTTGGTCCTCTTCTAAACAGGGCCTCATTAAAAAAGGACTTCTACTTTCGTTCATAACAGTGAAAGAGAAGAAGAATTTTGTATCCTTTCTGATTTATTAACAAACTAGAATCTTGCAAACTCCTCTGGGAATTTTAATCACTTCATCAGTTTTGTGCAGAATGTAATAAAGTCATTTTTAGCGAGGAAATTTAATTAGCATGTTAAAACTACTTTAAAATTTATTTAAAATTAGAATACCCCTACCTTTTCTCCATATAACAAGTGGTGTGGTCAATTTAATTTTACTTAAAACATAAGTGAAAAGTTCAGGGATCTCTCTGAAAAGTCACTCAGTGCAAGGGTGACTGGTCTTTGTTTCCCAGTGGATGAAAAGTAGCCTGGACACACCACCACTACCGTTCTCTTTCCCTGAGTTTTGGATGTTCTAGCGACATCCAGGGTCGCAGCACCAGGATTTTGTAGATACTGGCTTCAGTGGAGATAATCATAGGTATGTAACAAATGTGAATTAGTATTTTTTTGAACCAATCATTTTATTTGCTTTAAAAAAAATAGGAATTCTAAGTTGTTTTCATTACAATGGTGAATGGCAGAGCACCTTCATGAAATTCTTAGGGGTGTCCAACCGCTGATTAAAAATCTTCTACAGTAACATATTCTCATTATTTAGAATTTCTCTGTTAGTGCATTAGAAACCATTGTAATATGAAAGCATGGACTTTATTAGTTGTCTGATGTGAGAATTGACTCTGAAACTGTTTTGTTGCAAAATCAGTCTGTAGAGGAGGTTGGAGAGCCACCATTCTCATTATACAGCATGACGAAATACTAGGTGGTGCTGTTGAAGCATTTACATCTGTTTTATTTTTTTATTAAAAAAATTTTTTTTAATTGCCCTTCAAAGTGAATACTCCTGATTTTTTTTTATTAATCTTGGTATATTTGTGCTTAGGGGGTGTCAAAAGAAATAAATGGTTGCTTGAGATTAGATGTATGAGTGAATTTCAGACAGAGTGCCCTCACCTACGCACCGGTGTGTGGAGCAAGAGCTCGCTGCAGGCGTGCTGCACGTCGGGTTCTGGGGGGTCAAGGTCACTCACCTAAGGGCTTTTCAACATAGGGGGCCTCTTCCTCCTCACTACCCTCCCCCCCAAATTCTGATTGGCCTCTAGGAAAGCATGTGTCTCTTCCTTCTTAAAATGCCAAAAACATAACTTCCTGAAGATCATACCAAGTAAAATAGAGTGCAGAGAAGGCCTACTATGCCTAAGTACCCAACATGTTGGGTGGCCAGCAGTTTAAGCTCTGCCTTTTCTTAGGCCTGTGTCTTTTCTTGGCCAGGAAGCCTGTAAATGCTTACTACTTAATAAGTAATTTCTAGTGTGTTCTTCTCAACCATATGATATTTGTTTCCTGATAATCCTTTTTTAATTTTCATTGTAGTTATTTTTATTATAGAAGTCAATGTTTATTATAGCCAAATTATTAAATATAAACTAGCATAAAGAAAATTGAAGTCATTGATAATTCAGCCTTCCAGAGGTAGACATTGTTGACAGTTGTTCTCAATCTAGGTATCATTTGTTTTTTTCTCATAACAAATGGAATCATCTCGTGAAACTGTCTCAATAGCTTGTTGTGCAAATCTGTATCGTGTGGCTCTTTCTAAATCAGTTGGCTGTGCAGGTTTCTGAACTGTTTGGGAATTGGGGCTGTTTTGCCTACCTGTGAGCTCCTTGGGAGATGTGATGGTGCTTCTGCCTCCTCGATCACTGCACCGGACTTCGCACAGTATTTGCTTTATCATCTATCTCAGAACATGTGTGTTGAATGAAAACACAGCAATAAAATGTGAAGCACTTAGGTGTGAGCCAGGACCAGCTCTCGGGGGTTCTGAGCTGACGCCCAGATGTGTAGGTAACTTTTTTCTTCTCTATTCTTTGTAGGACCTACTCAGTGAAGCAAAACAAAGACTCGGCAAAGTGGTAAAAGATACAACCAGGTACCAAGTGTTGCTGGATGGCCTGGTCCTCCAGGTAACTCTGTAGGCCAGATCTGCCATTGATAGCCACAGTTCTTAAAACATTGACAAGATAGGTTAGAGATCAGCTCCATTTTTCCTGTTTTCTCACCCTAGTGGTTTTCCTTTGCTCTTTTACTTGTCTAGTAGAGAAGTGCATGGGGACAGTAGTATCTGTGGCAGATAAAACTTTAGGCTGGCCTCTCTTTTATAAAGTTTTATTAGGCCGTTCTCATTCAGGACAGCTTTGTCTGCTACCTCCAGTTCTAAACTTCCCTCATTTGACTTCACCACTAAAATACTTGGCTTTAGATATTGGGGTTCAGACCAAGGATTATATACGTTTTCAGTGTTTGCTGCTTGGCTGTGACTCCTTCGTTTACTGAGGTTAATTACAATAGTATTTGTCTTAAACCTAGTTAATGTAAGATAAAACTCCCATATGAATTTTCTTTCTACTTCCAGAGCATTGGGTATATTTATCTGGTTTACAGTATCAGGATTTTTCTGTGCTCTCATAATGTGTGCTGTCTTTTGGGGAACTTACAAGGGGACTTTTTTTCCCAAACCAGATGAAAGAATTATAAACACATTTTGTTTTACTGTTGCTTTATTTTATAGTTTGCATTTCCCACTAATTGCATCTGATTGTGTCTTACAGGGTTTGTACCAGTTGTTGGAGCCCCGAATGATTGTTCGTTGCAGGAAGCAAGATTTCCCTCTAGTAAAGGTAAAGAGCTTGAAGAAGAAACAAGGTTGAAATGCGTGGTCCAGTAGATCACAGCTCAGCTACAGGAGTTAGAGGAGGTCTAACGTAGTGCAGATAGTAACTCAGGTGTCCCTATACCTCTGATTCTTTCTCAGAGAGGACAAGCTGCCATCTGATTTAGTACCATCCTGTTTCTGGTGGCTTTGTAATACCACAATCTGAAATTTCGGCAATAAAGACAGCACCTGTGGACTGGCACAGAGACAGCCAACACCATCAAAAAGAGGCAAATCACTGCCAGGCGAGCAGGGCTTGGTTCTAGCCTAATGTATTCATATATCTAGAGACAGAAGGTAGGCACCAGAGGGAAGGCTGAGCAGCAATGGAAACAGCTGCAGTGCAGAGACAAATACTGAGGTGCTCGTCTATGCCCTGTCCAAGGGGGAAGGTGCCCTGGTCTGAGGGATGACCGCTGGCCCTGTGGCAGGCGCACAGAGGCTTAGCAGTAGCAATGCTCGGACTGCGGGAGCCTCAGGTCATAGCCTGAACTCCCCAGCTCTGATATGGACAACTGAGCTGCTCCACAGGGTAAAACTCGTCTTTGATGTAGCATGCTTTCAGGGAGGATGTAAGTGTTTAGTCCCTTGGCAATTATGGTTCTTGTATGTGTAAATTAATACATTTATAATATTTAATATATTAGTATTTTTATTATAATTCTTCCCCAAGTACCTTGTCTCCTACTAAAGAAGAGGTGCCAGCTGGAGAACCAAGGTGTTCATTGCCCTCAGTCTCCACTCTAAATTAACTATGGGATGCTAGTTTCTAAACTGTGCCATGACCTGGATCCTTGTTTGTGCTAACAGCCTCACTTATGAGCCTATAAGACAGACCTGGAGCAAGGTGGAGGCAGGTCTGAGTTGCCAGATAGCCTTTTCTAGGTGACACCATGATACTGCTAGGTGCGAGCAAGATTTTTCCTGACTATCCACAGTGTCGGCTTCCAGTGTCAGTGAGTGGCTCTCTAGGTGGGGCTGTAGTAGATCTGAGGAGCAGGGAAGAATGGAATGTATGTCTAAATCTGTTCAACTAGTAGTATTGTCAGAGAAAAATACTTGCTGAGAAAAAAGACATGTCTTCAAGAAAATATTATTTCTGTGTCTACTGGAGTGCAAAGTATTGTTCAAGACAAACCTGCATCTTACCTCACTGGCCACAGCATAGCATTAAATCTACTTCTGTCTTTTTTTCTCCAGTGATTTCATTTTTTTTTAACTTATAACATAAAACTTACCATTTTAAGTGTTACAGATGTGTTGAGTACACCCACATCATTGTGAGCCATCCCTATCACTCCTTTCCCAGAACATTTTCAACTTCCCTCCAATAAACACTAATGCCCAGACTCTGAAAACCAGTGTTATACTTTTTCTCAGTGTAACTACTCTAGGCGCCTCCTAGAGGTGGAACCATATAGCATCTGGCCTTTGGTGACTGGGCTACTTGATACGGCACAGCATCCTCAGAGCCCATCTGTCTATAGCACGTGTTAGAACGTCTGTTTAAGACTGCATTGAATGTATACAGGCATACCTTTGAGGTATAGCAGGGTCGATTCCAGACCGTTGCAAAACAGCAAATACCACAATAAAGCAAATAAATGGAGGTTTGGGTTTCATATAAAAGTTACCTATACACTATACTGTAGGCTATTAAGTGTGCAGCAGCATTATGTCTAAAAGTACTGTACATACCTTAATAAGAAAGTCTTTATTGCTAAAAATGCGAACCATCATCTGACCCTTCAGCAAGTCATAATTTTTTTTCCTGGTGGAGCATCTTGCCTTGATGTTGGTGGCTGTTGACCCATCAGGGTGAGGGTTGCTGAAGGTCAGGGTGGCTGTGGCAATTCCTTAAATAAGACAACAGTGAAGTGTGCTCTACTGATAGACTCTTCCTTTCATGCATAATATCTCTGTAGCATGTGATGCTGCTTGAGAGCATTTTACCACAGGAGAACTTCTTTCAAAGTTGGAGTCAACCCTCTCACACCCTGCAGCTGCTTTATCATCCAGGTTTATGTCATATTCTAGATCCTTTGTTGTCACTTCAGCATCTTCACAGCATCTTCCCAGTAGCTTCCATCTCAGGAAACCACTTTCTTTGCTCGTCCATAAGAAGCAACTCCTTATCCATTGAAGTTTTACCATTAAATTGCAGCAGTTAAGTCACTTTCTCCACTGAGGTCTTGAACCCCTCAGAGGCATCCGTGAGGGGCGGGAATCAACTTCTTACAGACTCTTGTTCATGTTGATATTTTGACCTCTTCCCATGGCTCATGGCATCTAGAATGGCGAATCCTTTCCAGAAGGTTTTCAATTGACTTCACCCAGACCCATCAGAGGAATGAATCACTGTCTGTGGCAGCTATAGTCTTACAAAATGTAGTTACTAAATAGTAAGACTTGAAAGTCAAAATGACTCCTTGGATCCCTAGGCTGCAGGATGGATGCTGTGTTAGCCACACTGATCGTGTCCGTCTCCATCAGAGCCCCTGGGTGAGCAGGCGCCTCGTCAGTGAGCAGTCGTGTTCTGTGGGTTAGGTTCACGACTGCATTAGTTGTCTTAGCTGGAGTTTCTGGATGACTTGCTGCAGCTTCTGCGTCAGCACTTGCTGCTTCACGTTGCAATTTTATGTTACAAAGATGCCTTTTTTTCTTTAAACCTCATGAACCAACCTGTGCTAGCATCAGACTTCTGCAGCTTCCTCACCTTCCTTGATCGTCACAGACCTGAAGAGAGTCAGGGCCTTGCTCGATCTGGATTGGGCTTTGGCTGAAAGGAGTGTTGTGACTGATTTGATCTTCTATGCAGACCAGGAAGGCCCTCTCTGTACCGTAGAAAGGCTGTTTGCTTATCGTTTGTGTGCTCACTGGGGGAGCACGTTAAGTTTCCCTCAGGAACTTGCCCTTTGTATCTACAATCTGGCTTGTCTCGGCCTTCAACATGCCTTCCTCACTGAGCTTAAGTCTTTTCCAGCTTTTGATTTAAAATGAGAGACATGTGACTCTTCTTTCACTTGGACACGTAGAGACCACTGGAGGATTATTAATTGGCCAGATTTCAATATTGTTATGTCTCAGGGAATGGGAGTTCTGAGGAAAGGGTAGAAGACAGGTCAGTGAAGCAGTCAGAACACAGACAGTGTTTGTAAGTCAAGTTTACCGTTTTATAGGTGTGGTTTATGAAGCCCCAAAATAGTTCACAGTAGTTTAACATCAAAGATCACAGGTTACTATAACAAATAATAATGAAAAAGTTCAAACTACTGAGTGATTCACTAGCATGAGACATGAAGTGAACAAATGCAGTCGGAAAAATGGTGCTGACAGAAGGGCTTGAAGCGAGGCTGCCCCAGACTTTCAGTCTGAACAAAAAGCATGGTCTGTGAGGCACAGGGAAGCAAGGTCCACCTGTCCACCGCATGTTGCTTATCTGCTCATGGGTAGTAGGTGTTGGGCTGTCTACCTTCTGGCTATTGTGAATAAGACTGCTGTGAATGTACGTGTGGAAACACCTATTCACGTCTCTGCCTTGACTTTTGGATGTGTGTCCCCAGGGAGGACTGCCGTGTCACGTGGCATTTCTGTGTCTTGATTTGGGGGGAATTGCCGCACCATTCTCCATGGTGGCTGTGTTGTCGTACGTTACCACTAACAATGCATATATTTCTTTTAAAGTAAATAATGGTTCCTAGCACACCAACAGTGCACAGCCATCACCACAGTCATTTTTAGGATGTTTTCATCACCCCAAAAAAAGAATCTTCTGCCTTTATCTGTCACCTCCCAACGCTTTCCCCAATGCCCTCAGCCCAAGGAAACTACTAATTTACTTTCTGTCTCTGTAAGTTCATCTGACCAGGGCATTTCCTATAAAGCAACCTTACAGTAAGTGGTCTTTTGTGACTGCTTTCTTTCACTTAACGATATTTTCCAGATTTATCTATGCTGTAACATGTTTCAGTGCTACATTTTTTTTTATTTACAATTTATTTTGGTATCATTAACTTACAATTACATGTGGAACATTATGGCGATTCAACTACCCCCTTCATCAGGTCCCCGCCACCAACCCCATTACAGTCACTGTCCATCAGCGTAGCGAAATGCTATAGAGTCACTACTTGTCTTCTCTGAGTTGTACAGCCCTCCCCGTGCCCCCCCACCTTACGTCTGCTAATCGTAATGCCCTTTTTACCCTCTTATCCCTCCTTCCACACCCATCTTCCCCAGTCCCTTTCCCTTTGGTAACTATTAGTCTGTTCTTGGGTTCTGTGAGTCTGCTGCTGTTTTGTTCCTTCAGTTTTTTTCTTTGTTCTTACACTCCACATATGAGTGAAATCACTTGATACTTGTCCTTTTCGGCTTGGCTTATTTCACTGAGCATAATACCCTCCAACTCCATCCATGTTGTTGCAAATGGTAGGATTTGTTTCTTCTTATGGCTGAATAATATTCCATTGTGTATATGTACCACATCTTCTTAATCCATTCATCTACTGATGGACACTTAGGTTGCTTCCATTTCTTGGCTATTGTAAATAGTGCTGCAATAAACATAGGGGTGCATCTGTCTTTTTGAAACGGGGCTGCTGCATTCTTAGGGTAAATTCCTAGGAGTGGGATTCCTGGGTCAAATGGTATTTCTATTTTGAGTTTTTTGAGGAACCTCCATACTGCTTTCCACAATGGTTGAACTAATTTGCATTCCGACCAGCAGTGTAGGAGGGTTCCCTTTTCTCCACATCCTCGCCAACATTTGTTGTTGTTTGTGTTTTGGATGTTGGCCATCCTCACTGGTGTGAGGTGATATCTCATTGTGGTTTTCATCTGCATTTCTCTGATGACCAGCGATGTGGAGCAACTTTTCATGTGCCTGTTAGACATCTGAATTTCTTCTTTAGAGAAGTGTCTATTCATGTCCTCTGCCTATTTCTTAATTGGATTATTTGCTTTTTGTTTGTTAAGATGTATGAGTTCTTTATATATTTTGGATGTCAATCCCTTATCACATATATCATTTATGAATATATTTTCCCATATTGTAGGATGTCTTTTTGTTCTACTGATGGTGTCCTTTGCTGTACAGAAGCTTTTCAACTTGACATAGTCCCAGTTGTTCATTTTTGCTTTTGTTTCCCTTGCCTGGGGAGATAGGTTGATGAAGAAGTTGCTCATGTTTATGTCCAAGAGATTTTTGCCTATGTTTTTTTTTTAAGAGTTTTATGGTTTCATGACTTACATTCAGGTCTTT
>JAQQAC010003801.1:790411-800986 GCA_029783875.1 Phataginus tricuspis
ATTCCTCCTTCTCAGGATTGCTTTGGCTATTTGGGGTCTTTTGTGGTTCCATATGAATTTTAGAATTATTTGTTCCAGTTCATTAAAGAAAGCTGTTGGTAGTTTGATAGGGATTGCATTGAATCTGTAGATTGCTTTAGGTAGTATAGCCATTTTGACAATATTTATTCTTCCTAGCCAAGAGCATGGGATGCATTTCTATTTGTTAGTGTCTTCTTTAATTTCTCCTAGGAGTGTCTTCTAGTTTTCAGAGTACAGGTCTTTCACTTCCTTCATTCGGTTTATTCCTAGGTATTTTATTCTTTTTGATGCAATTGTGAATGAAATTGTTTTTCTGATTTCTCTTTCTGTTAGTTCATCGTTAGTGTATAGGAAAGCAACAGATTTCTGTGGGTTAATTTTGTATCCTGCAACTTTGCTGAATTTACATATTAGTTCTAGTAGTTTTGAAGTGGAGTCTTTAGGGGTTTTTATGTACAGTATCATGTCATCTGCAAATAGTGACAATTTGACTTCTTACCAATCTGGATGCCTTGTATGTGTTTGTTTTGTCTGATTGCCGTGGCTAGGACCTCCAGTACTATGTTGAATAACAGTGGAGAGAGTGGGCACCCCTGTCTTGTTCCCAATCTTAGATGAAAAGCTTTCAGCTTCTCGCTATTAAGTATGATGTTAGCTGTGGGTTTGTCATATATGGCCTTTATGATGTTGAGGTATTTGCCATCTATACCCATTTTGTTGAGAGTTTTAATCATGAATGGATGCTGAATTTTATCAAATGCTTTTTCAGCATCTATGGAGATGATCATGTGGTTTTTGTTCTTCTTTTTGTTGATGTGATGGATGATGATGGATTTTTGAATGTTGTACCATCCTTGCATCCCTGGGATGAATCCCACTTGATCATGGTGTATGATCCTCTTGATGTATTTTTGAATTCGGCTTGCTAATATCTTGTTGAGTATTTTTGCATCTGCATTCATCAGGGGCATTGGTTTGTAATTTTCTTTTTTGGTGAGGTCTTTGCCCGGTTTTGGTATTAGAGTGATTCTGGCTTCATAGAAAGAGTTTGGAAGTATTCCCTCCTCTTCTATTTTTTGAAAAACATTAAGGAGAATGGATGTTATTTCTTCTCTGTATGGCTGGTAGAATTCAGAGGTGAATCCATCTGGTCCTGGGGTTTTATTCTTGGGTCGTTTTTTGATTACTGATTCAATTTCGTTGCTGGTGATTGGTCTGTTTAGTTTTTGTGCTTCTTGTTTGATCAGTTTTGGAAGGCTGTATTTTTCTAAGAAGGTGTCCATTTCTTCTAGGTTTTGCAGCTTGTTAGCATATAGATTATCATAATATTCTCTTATAATTCTTTGTATTTCTGTAGCATCTGTCGTTATTTTTCTTTCTCATTTCTGAATCTGTTTATGTGTGTAGATTCTCTTTTTCTCTTAATGAGTCTGGCTAGGGGGTTATCTATTTTGTTTATTTTTACAAAGAACCAGCTTTTGGTTTCATTGATTTTTTTCTATTGTTTTATTCTTCTCAATTTTATTTATTTCTTCTCTGATCTTTATTATGTTTCTCCTTCTGGTGACTTTGGGCCTCATTTGTTCTTCTTTTTCCAATTTCAATAATTGTGTCTTTAGACTATTCATTTGGGAATGCTCTTCCTTCTTTAAATAGGCCTGAATTGCAATATACTTTCCTCTTAGAAGTGCCTTTGCTGCGTCCCACAGAAGTCGTGGCTTTGTTCTGTTTTTATTGTCATTAGTCTCCATATATTCTTTGATTTCTGTTTTGATTTGGTCGTTAACCCATTGATTCCTTAGGAGAATGTTGTTAAGTCTCCATGTATTTGTGAGCCTTTTTGATTTCTTTCTAAAATTTATTTCTAGTTTTACACCTTTGTGATCTGAGAAGTTGGTTGGTAGGATTTCAATATTTTTTAATTTACTGAGCTTCTTTTTGTGGCCTAGTATGTGGTCTATTCTGGAAAATGTTCCATGTGCACTTGAGAAGAATGTGTATCCTGCTGCTTTTGGGTGCAGAGTTCTGTGGATATCTGTTAGGTCCATCTGTTCTAGTGTGTTGTTCAGTGCCTCTGTGTCTTTACTTATTCTGTCTGGTTGATCTATCCTTTGGAGTGAGTGGTGTGTTAAAGTCTCCTAAAATAAATGCATTGCTGTCTATTTCCTACCTCAATTCTGTTAGTATTTGTTTCACATATGCTGATGCTCCTGAGTTGGGTGCATATATATTTATAATGGTTATATCTTCTTGTTAGACTGACCCCTTTATCGTTATGTAATGTCCGTCTTTATCTCTTGCTACTTTCTTTGTTTTGAAGTCTATTTTGTCTGATAACAAGTACTGCAACACCTGCTTTTTTCTCTTTGTTGTTTGCATGAAATATCTTTTCCCATCCCTTAACTTTTAGTCTGTGTATATCTTTGGGTTTGAGGTGAGTCTCTTGTAAGCAGCATATAGATGAGTTTTTCTTTTTTATCCACTCTGTTACTCTGTGTCTTTTGATTGGTGCATTCAGTCCATTTACATTTAGGGTGATTATTGATAGATATGTACTTATTGCCATTGCTGGCTTTAGATTCGTGGTTACCAAAGGTTCAAGGGTTGCTTCTTTACTATCTAAGAATCTAACTTAACTTTCTTGTTAAGTTATTGTGAGCGCCGTCTGATGTTTCTTTGTTTCTCCCTTCCTATTCTTCCTCATCCATTCTTTATATATTGGGTGTTTTATTCTTTGCCTTTAGTCAGTATTTGGATGGTCTGCTTTCTTTGCTATGATTTTATTTTCTCTGGTGACATCTTTTTAGCCTTAGGGGTGCTTCCCTCTAGAGCAGTCTGTTTAAGATATCCTGTAGTGGTGGTTTATGAGAAGCAATCTCTTTCAACTTTCCTTTGTCTGGAAATTTTTTAATCCCTCCGTCATATTTAAATGATAATCATGCTGGATGCAATATTCTTGGTTCGAGGTCCTTCTTTTTGATTACATTAAATATATCATGCCATTCTCTCCTGGCCTATAAGGTTTCTGTTGAGAAATCTGATGATAGACTGATGGGTTTTCCTTTGTAGGTGATCTTTTTTCTCTCTCTAGCTGCCTTTAATACTCTGTCTTTATCTTTGCCATCTTAATTATTATGTGTCTCGGTGTTGTCTTCCTTGGGTCCCTTGTGTTGGGAGATCTGTGGGCTTCTGTGGACTGCGAGACTATTTCCTTCCCCAGTGTGGGAAAGTTTTCATCAATTATTTCTTCAAAGACACTTTCTATCCCTTTTTCTCTCTCTTCTTCCTCTGGTACTCCAATAGTGCGAATATTGTTCCGTTTGGATTGGTCACACAGTTCTCTTAATATTCTTTCATTCCTAGAGATCCTTTTATCTCTCTCTGCCTAAGCTTCTTTGTATTCCTGTTCTCTATTTTGTATTTCATTGATAGTGTCTTGTACCTCATACAGTCTGCTGTTAAGCCTGTCGATGGCTTGTCTCATTTCTGCATAGTCTTTCCTCATTTCCTCCCTCAGCTCTTGTACATTTCTCTGTAGATCCGTCAGCATGGCTATGACTTTTATCCTGAATTCTTTTTCAGGAAGACTATGCATGTCCATTCCTTCAGGTTCCCTCTGTGGGGTTGTCTGGGTTTGGAGCTTTGTCTGTACTATATTCCTCTGTCTTTTCATGGCTATAGAATTGGTTGCTGGTAGTTGTCACGTATGTCAGCTGGGCTCTTATGACCGCCTCACCGTGTGCCGAGTCCTCTCAGGTGTAGCTGCACGATGTGCGCTTTCCTGTGTGTTCTGATCTCTCTTTTAGGAATAGTTGTATTTGCTGTGTTTTCATGGATAAATATAATGTTGGGAGGCAATTTCTGCCGCTCCGTTCACGCCACCATCTTCCCGGAAGTGTCTATGAATAATTTGAAATACAACAAAGTACAAGGATTCATATTTCCTGGAACTAGCTAATGTCTTTCTTCACTACCTCTGACCAAACTGCAGTCCAGGGCCTGCTCTCTCCTCTGCTCCTGAAGAAGGCTCAGTACTACATTTTTTAAAATAATTTTTTTGCAGTAAAGTTGATACACAGTATTATGTTGGTTTCAGATGTACAACATAGTGACTCACTAATTGTTTGCATTACTAGATGATCGCTGCAGGAAGTCCAGTTTCTACCCCTGTCGCCATGCTAGACACTATACAGTGTCATTGGCCATATGCTCTATGCTGTGCTCCCATTCCTGTGACTAATTTGTTTTACGATTCGCAGTTTGTGCCTCTGTTTTCCCTTCACATATTCTACCCCCTCCTCTTCCTCCCTACCCTATGATAACCAACAGACTGTTGTCTATATTTGTGGGTCTATTTCTTGGTTTGCTTTTTAGATTCCACATATAAGTGAAATCAGCATGGTATTTGCCTTTCTCTTTCTGACTGACTTTGCTTAGCATGATACCGTCTAGGTCCATCCATGTTGGAAGTGGGCGGGTTTCATTTTTTATAGCTGAGTAGTATTCCACGTGTGTATGTACCAAATCTTTACCCATGTATCTGTTGGAAGGGCACAGGGCTCTTCCCTGTCTTGGCTACTGTAAATAATGAGGCAGTGAATGCAGGGGTGCAGGAAACTGCATCTGTTCTTGCACTTTTTGTTGGTGTTTTGGATACCTGTGCCCCCCGTTTCTTCTAAACCTCTTACTGTTTGCTGCTTTTCTAGGCTGCAGTGCAAAAAGCAATCCCTGTGTACAAAATCGCCACCAAAAAAGACGTTGATGTCCAGATTGATCAGGAAGCCTTTCTGCCTGCGGAGATGTAAGGGGTATTCCTGCCTTTAGTATCTGAGCTGCTCTCACTGTGGGAATGGTCTTTGTGGCGGGCCCTTTAAGGAGTCTGTGCAAGGCCTTGGTCACTGCGAGGTGCTGGTGTGGCCGTGCCCTCCTGGAGCTGTCGCTGTCCCCAGTGCCCTGCTCTCCCACGCCCACCAGCCGCCCATGCTGCTTACAGCCCCTCGGGCAGCCTGCAGAGGCTGTGCTCACTGCTGTGGAGACAAGCAGACGGGATGCAGGACACTTAGCTCAGGCTTCAGTTGAGAGCATGTTTCTGGGACCTCTGGGACCAAGTGTTTGTGATCTCAGCATTTATAAAGTGACGCCATATGTTCCGCAGTACCCCATAACGGGGTCTGAGGCGCCACCCCTGTGATCAGATAGACTGATGTTTCTGAATGGAAACAGGAGTATTCACATCCCAAGGCATAAATGCAAAAGATTTGCTGCCAAAGGACTAGAGGTCAGTTCAGGCTTTGGAGCCACATGAATTTAATATTAGAGTTTTTGTTTTCAGAGCTCTTTGAATTCCAGCATTGCACATTAGGGACTGTAGACATAATATATTCCAGTGCAAATTTAAAGTGGAATTCTACATATTTTAATTTTAGTCAATAAATTCTTCATTTTATTCCACTTTATGCCTGTTTTCTTGTTTGTAAAATGGGGAGGATACCAAGACTCTAACAGGGCACTGGAGGTGGAAGTTGTGCACACCCTTGAGTGCCTGGCATGCGTAGACGTTCTCAGTGGGGGTCTTCCTTCCCTTACTCCTCCCTCAGAGACAGTAATGGTATCCCAGATAGTGCGACCAGGATGTCAGCAAAGGGCCAACTATGTCCTAATTTCATAAGGAGTAAGTAAATATTGTTTAAGGATAGTCTGTTTTAAGAAACCAACGACAGGTGAACCAAAGAAACGGAGGGAGGCTGGAGCAGGCAGATAGTACTGACGTTATAGTCCATTACCATCTCCGAGGAAAGTTTGCAAGGCCTTTGCCAGCCTTTAGCTCACAGCCTGCATAGTTTGGGAAACACTTTGTTAGTTACAGTTCTAATGTAGCAAGAGAATTTCATTCTTTGTGCAGAGCGGGCCAGAAGGGATGGTGGAGGAAGGGTTCAGCACGGGCTGCAGTGGTGCACAGCATAGTCTTAAGTACTGCCTATCGCTGCCCCGTGGTAATTAGCAGGATTGGGCCTTTAAGGAACATCAGATGAGGACTCTATCTAATATCTATTGGTTTTGCAAACTGGGACTAAATCCTCCCCTTTCTGTTTTGCTGGGGAGGGCCGGTGGCTAGAATTCGATAGGCGGGTGATGTGAATCGAGGTGTAGCATTTATCATAACTGGCAGATGGCAGTTACTACCAGCATCCATACCTTAAGTCCTCAGAAGCTTTCTGAATTAATTTTAAGCTTACTGCATAGGTTTATTGGCTCCTCACAGTATTGGGACACCCCACACACCAAAACGGCTTTCCTCAAAGGGAATAAAGTAAATGTACCACATGTGTCTGTCTGCCTCAAATCTATAAAAATAGTTATTTCCTGTGTTCTTTGTAGAGCTGGTGGAGTTGAGATCTATAATGGGGATCGTAAAATAAAGGTGTCCAATACCTTAGAAAGCCGGCTGGATCTTATAGCCCAGCAGGTGAGTGTGGGAATGATTCTTGGTAGCTGGTCTGCTGTTAATTTGAAGGACACAGAGAACATGTGTCCATTCTCTGGTATCTAGGAGT
Organism: Phataginus tricuspis; assembly: GCA_029783875.1. NCBI lineage: Eukaryota > Metazoa > Chordata > Mammalia > Pholidota > Manidae > Phataginus > Phataginus tricuspis. Next base: position 796,987 of record JAQQAC010003801.1, read on the forward strand.
TGTGCTTTCTTTCCACATTCTTTGATGTTTTCTTAAAAGGAATGGGGATTACACACTTAGCATTTACTGGGTGATACCATTTACAGGACGGTGGATTTGGGGTCAGGACAGGGGTCTTGTTTATCAAGGATTCTAATGGACACTTTATCACCCTGTGGATGCTGACTACAGTTCTTTTTCCAGCAAGAATGATGGGCACTAAAGTAAATATTTGTTTAGAGGAATTGGCAGAGGGCTGCTGGCTCTTCAGATGTTTCTGGTTTGTACAAATAAACTTTAGGAAGCGAGCCAGGAAAACTAAGTTGCCACCGATGCTGGGCACCTTCAGTGGCAGGGGCCTTGTTATAACTACTGGCTTGTCTTACTGCAGAAACACTTTGACCTTGAGTGTCATCGTCTGGTGACTTAGACTCTAGGACTGTGCTGCCCAATATTCACGTAAGAACAGATTAATTAACAAGTAAAATTAAAAGTGGAGCTCCGCTGTCACACTAGCTGTTACGCGTGCCCAGTCACCATGAGGCTTGAGGCCGCTCTAGCAGATGCACAGCCTTTGAGGTTCGAAGTTAAAGCCTAAGGGATTTTCAGTTGCCACACAAGTGCCTCAGTGCAAACTTGTACCTTACGCAGAAAACATTGCTGAGAGTGTAGGGGATCCAGTAATGTTATCAGTGGATCACTTCTTGCCCCCGAATCACAACACAGCAGATGCTTAAACAGCAGTGACTTCCATTTTCTTCTTCGTCCCTGCTAAGCAGTCAGCGTTAGCACAAGTCTGCGGTCGGTTAAGGTTCTTGCCGAGACTGTAACGGGGCTTTGGGTGCTAAAGGACGGTGTGCTCGGCTTTTATCTCCCTCCTGGCCACATGGGGGCCAGTGACTTGCCAGCTGTGGTCAAGTTGTGCAGCCCTTCCCACGTCCTCCAAGTGTCCTTAAATAACTTACTTCTTCACAGATGATGCCGGAAGTACGGGGAGCCTTATTTGGTGCAAATGCCAACAGGAAGTTTTTGGACTGAGCCTTCAAGAGGTATGCACCCACTGCTCTACTTCTGTGACGTGGAAGTTTCTGATAACTGAAGAAGATATCTGGGTAGCTTCCTTTGTGCTGTTCTAATATTCTGTATGTATCAAGTGGTTACCTTCTGTAGCTAGTGCCCTTAGCCTAATTGTGTGACCAGGAAACGCACCTCAGCCTATGTGAAGGCACAGCCCTGAATGTGGACCATACGGTGGTTGCACGGACTTCCTCGTGCCTTGGGCTGCTCCTCTGGGCCCAGTCACCCAGTCCCGAGGGTGGTGTGGGTGGTGGTCTCTGGCATTCAGTCTCTGCTCTTCAGGCTTAAAATGCATGTGGGGTCTGCATTCCTTCCTGCAATAGGAGCTTCGCTGTTACCCGTTTGGGCCTCTGTAAATGTGATTTAAATCCTAGCCTACGAATATGCTTTATTTATTAAAACAAAAGGTTTGCATGGATTTTGCTGTAATTTATTCAGAACACTACATGTGATTTGCAAGGGCCAAGCTCTTAGTGAGTTGCCTAGAAAAGCAGCGTTTTCCAAGTCCCCAGGGTGTGTGCTAGCAGACAGCATCACAACTTGAATCTCTTCACCCTCTGTGTCCTTTGGTGCTCCCTGCTCGTTTTTACCAGACCGTTACCCAGCAGTGTTCTTCCCAGCCCTTACGCTCTTCCACACATGCCACCCAGAGCTCTTCAGCATCACTGGTCCTCTGGAGGATTTGACAGCTTCACAGAGGTAATAGTTTTATTAGCTTTGGCCAAGTCAGAAAAGAAAGGGTTTGTTACAGAGGGGTTACTGTGTGTGAGACCCAGACCGTTCCACAACTTCTTCCATTCCTTACTCTGTTTGCCCCTCAGATGACTGCTAAGAGTTGCCCCAGGCTTTGCAGGTGGGCAGAGCTGGATTGGAGCTCGTGTCTGCCTTGCAAGCCCACACTCACGTGCAGTCCTCTCCATAGCAAATTTGGCTTTAGGCCAAGCACTTCATTGCCAGCATCAGGTCAGGTGGGGACCTAGTGTCAGTACCAGGTCCTGGGACGGGCATCTTTTCTGCAGGATTGCCCTGCATGTCTAAGATTCCTGGTCACAGCAGCCTCTCAGGAAGGACTTGGGGTGTGTGGGGTGCTGTCACAGCTAACTCAGTTCCTCAAGATGATGCGGTCAGTACTCAAACTCAGGCCCAGTGTGACTTAGAAATAAAGTCCTGCGGCCACTTTGCAGCCCTCAGTGATCATCTGATGCAGGTGAAGGAGACCTGTCTCAGCACCTGTTTGTATCGGGCTCTGAGGTGGAACTGGGGCTATGGGTGACGGTGCAGCCTGTCTGCTCCCATGGACGGAAGGACGAGCTGTTGGCTGGTGGACTTTATTTTAAATGACACTTCCTGGACATTGGTGTGCAGGCGCCTGTGCCCCAGAAGGAGAACACGGGGCAGGACGGGTGCCCGCCTGCCTGGCTGCTCGCCCCTTAGCCATCCACAATTGGCAGGATTTGCCTGGTCTTGTACTTGGTGCCAACTGACCACTTCCATGGTCCCCGTGAACTTCTGGCCCTCTTTTTCCCAAAATCAGCACTAGGACTAACTGTAAATTACTCAGAATTACAAGAGCAAGTCCTCACTGACTCGGGCATACTGAGTTTGGGTGTGAAACAGGATGTAGAGACAGCCCTTCTGTCTCAGCCATCTGTCAGGCCCTGCAGTTAGTAACACCAGAGTAGGTAGTGTTTCCACTTCTGTGGAACAATAATAGGTGGTCAGGGGCTTTGGAAGCTCCCAGGTAGGCGAAGCCCAAAGAGAAGGAATGCAGCTGCCAGGGAGGGAGAAGGCTGTGCCAGCCGCCTGTCAGGGAAGGCGGCTCTCTGGGCAGAGGCAGAGTGCAGGCTGGGGCAGCGGGCGGGAGATGGCAGCAAGGAAAGGGGCTTGCGCTCCAGCTACGCTACTCGAAACACTTTAAGATGCGCTCTCCGATGCCAATGAAGTAGACGCCTTGGGCGATCCCAAAGAGGGGGGCTATGACTAGCGCCCGGCAGCCTGCTCCTTTCAGAAAGGCAGACGGTCCCTCCTGAATCCAGAGTTTCCTGAGGAGAAGGAAAGGGTGTGTGAGCTGATGGGCAGGCGTATCTGCACGCAGTGCTCAGTGCCCCCTCCTCCCTTCATACATCTTCCTCTGAGAGGACCAGGGCCCAGGGGCAGGGCCTTGCACCCAGCCCGTGTCTGCGGTTTGTTACTAAACATGGGGCCAGGCATGGGGACCAGCTTGGTGTGGCTATGCAGGGGGAGAAGGGTGCTGTTGGGAGGAAGGAGAAGAAACGGCTGCAGGGCATCCTTTTCTGTTGGGAGGTGACGGAAGGGGACAGTGTTCTGATCCAGAACTCTGCCTAGTGTGGGGATTGAACTGTTCTCTAGGTTGGTGCACGGGGACCCTGACACACAGGCCTAGGGACTGAGGGGTGCTCACCGGGCGCAGTCAGTGACCCCAGCGTAGCTGTCCTCGCCCAGGCCTTTCTTTAGGGTTTGGATTCGAGTTTTCAAAACTAAATTGAGCAAAAGTTAAAGTAAGTAGTGAGCGTTGGCTTTGACTGTCCCCCATCATGGAGCCGCCCGAGCACATCAGCAGCCGGGCCTGAGGTCCTGTGACACGGATAGGACACTCCGTGTGGCCCGTCTGCATGGCCCCCAGGTTAATCATACTGTCAGGGTCCAGCTGCATGTCACGGAGCTGGATGTGGCCGTCAGGGAAGCTGCCATCCAGCCCAGCTCTTGCCTTTAGCCCCTGATTTGACATGGGCTCTCATGGACAGCTGAGGTTCGCGACTGTGCTGGGGCAGAAAGCCCATGCAGTCAGCCCCTGAGGGCGAGGGGCCTCGTCAGTGACACAAGAGTGAAGGTGGCCCGGGTCCCACGTCCTCTGCGAGGACCTGAGTGAGTTTCTGCTGGGGCCATAGGTTGTGACCCAGGAGGGTTATCAGGTTGGGGCTGC